>JAEIFU010000507.1:0-124212 GCA_018904235.1 Lordiphosa stackelbergi
ACTAGTCACTTTAACTGGTACAGACCATCCGTGATGATCTACTTTTCTAAAGACGCATTGGACGTACTCTTTGCTCAGATATCCCCAGCCGTTGTTGTTGTGGGAGGCGCTAGGCCGAGGAGGTAATCAAAGAAGAGACGAAAATGGAGCCACCGCATCGCAACCTGTTCAGGCGATTAGAGCAATTAGTATTCAAACAAAGTTTCAATTTCTCACACTTCCAAAAGACACCAATTTCGAATTTTATTTGTATTTACGGAAAGAAAACCCGCCATTGACTGCATTTTTGCTCATAGGCCTCCCAGATAATTTGCTTTGTTTCCTTTGTCAGTCAGATGTTCTTTCTCACTGACAGCTGCTTTACGAGCCTCAATCAAATCAATGTTGAAGCCAAACGAAATCTAAACCAAATTTAAATTGCTTTAATGAATACCACTAATAAACAGCAGTGTGCGGACGCACTGCCAACCTACTATTAGTGCCTTTTCAGCCCTGCCGGTGTGAACGTGGCTCAAGTGCCTAAAATGGGACAGAATTTCTATGTCCATTTAAAGGAGCAAAATTGTAAACACTCTGTGGAAAGCAAAAATTTTTTACATTTTATATTCAGCACTGTACATTTAATGTCCCTTAAATTTGAATACGGACATTACACCCATGGCTTTATGTCTGGTCAAAAGGCCCAGAAAATTTGGAATTATATTTCAATGTAGTGATCAAAATTTTTCATATGGGCCTTATGTCCGTGGGCGTTTTGTCAGCGTCACCGTTTGGGGATTATGCAGTAAGATGAGGTTGACAACCTGCTTAGATACTTCCTGAAAAAGCTATTCCTACTGCCCAGAAACACACCAAACAGAATGCTATATTTGGAAACGGGATTGTCATATCTCCACATATTTTCCGCGGACGTGCACTTTTCCTATATGCAGAAGGTTTTTCGCATGCCCGAAAATAGACTGCCAAAAATATTGGCTCGGTTTCTGCTAAGTGGACGTCGTCAGTTCTTTCGGGAATGGGAACTTCTATCAGCCAATCATTGCGAAAATCTTAACCTAGAAGAAAGCTCAGAGTGGGGATCATGGGCCACAGAAATTCTGAGAAAGATGGATGCTTCATATAGATCATCTTTTATGATCGAATCAGATAGGAGCTCTCAAAGGCTCATCTACAGAGATTTGAACTACGACCTAGGAGAACGGAATTATTTCAACGACGTGTTTTCAGTGGAGCAAATTCGCACAATTTTTATGGCCAGAGGAGAAATGCTCAAACTCAACTTTGTCCCAAACATAGTAAGCACCAACACAGCGTGTGCCCTTTGCAATTGGAACGAGCAGGAAAACACTATCCATTTTATTGGAAGCTGCCCAATCTTGAGGGAATACAGAATTTTACATTTTGGTAAAGCAAGACTACATCCGCACGAAGTTCACCAGCTACTAAATGGATCAAATTGGTTGATCCTATATAATTTTATAAGTCAGGCAACTAAATATCGGAAACAAATAATAGAAGGGGATTTTTAAAACAGAGTAACACAGCCAACCGAATCTCGCGCTATGCAGTTGAACGATCTGGTATCTGGGGAAGACCCGGGAAGCCAGGTGTATTAGGCTGAATAACGAAGAATTTGGAAGGCAGTGATCGACTGACGGTTCTTACCAGGTCGATTTATTCATCAAACTTCTTGTTTAGATATAAATTTAGAGTCTAAGCTATCATCTATGTACTGTCTATTACATCAATTTAAATAAAGAAGCACACTACTACGTCTAAATTCTTATTTAATACAATTCTTCTAACGTCTAAAAAGAACTCGCCTTCAAATAATTTTCCCTTATATAAGCCAAGCAGCCCTTTCCCAAAGTTCCGACTTTATAAAACGAGCCAAGTGTCCTCTAATTAGCCGTACTCTGGTGTTGTGGTGAGCACTGTGTGAGAAGGCGAATCAAGTAGCCGAACTGGCCACTGTGTGTCTTCGGTAAGTAAGGTGGAGACACCGCTGAAGCTTGATTAACAGAGGGCTTGGACTCGATGGCACCCCCATCACCAGGATAGGGGAGTTGGGCCAGCGACCCAACTCTCTGACCAACACTAGCTACCGAAACATCATGATGCCCTATGTCCCATACGGGATCGGATCTAGAAGAAAGGAGATATAAGCCTTGAAGAACAAACAGTTAGATTTTGTTCATTCCAAAAAATCCCTAAATTAAGACTGTTTCGGAATAAGGTTGGAGTTTTATAAAATCTTGTTAATCATGCTTATTTAGATTGTAATGGTGTTAAGTACAACCCGATTTAAATCTTTAAATAAGTGCGAAATAGTCTTCATTAAAATTTAATTAATTCTTAAGTCATTCTTGAAACAACATCAAAGTTCGCCATAAAATTTGTATAAACCTGTTCTTGCTTGAAACCCACAAAACTCAAATGCTATTTCCAATTTTTTGTAGAAACTATAACTCTGTATAAAATCAATAAGATTGAGATTTATCTCAATCGCTTTTCCTGACTTTTTTGGATTACTGAGGGTATACCTGTCAAATAAGTTTTAAACCTTTGACATTTTATTGTGAACATTTTTTACAAATTCATTTTTTTAAAGTATTCTGCATCGCTGGCAACTACTTTTCAACCTTTCCTAGCAATTTTCGGATGTCATCTCGAAAAACAATTCGTCTTTTGATACGATCCACCAATCGATCCAATTATGGACTTCTTCGAAAGAGCGAAGGAGCTGATCAGTTAAGGGCACGCTTCTCAACGACGTAGTCGGAATTTGCAATGTCTGGACTATACTGTAGGGTGGGGGCAAGGACTTCTCATTTCAGCGTTTCAAGTATGTTTCGACCCGCACCTGTTACTGTCGATTGATGTGTGCCTCACTCGAAAATGTCTTTTATCTCGTTTTTATTAATACGGCCATTTTACTCGTTAATAAACACATAAAAGGTTAACAGTGGGATAAAATGGGAAAATGGTGGGTTCACAGACCGGAACAGTGAGGTAATAGTGAGGAAGAGGGTTAAAAATCATTTCTAATTTTTTGCAAATCAAGATTGAGATTATTGTTTCATCCTGTTATTCCTTTGGCGTATTTGTATTTTCATTAATATGTGGAGCAGCACAAAAAACGAGTTATTGAAAGAAAACAGCAGCAAGATCTTGTTGTCGGTATTTCACGCCCTATCAGTTTTTGCTTTTGAAAGATTGCCATTGTTAGTGGCGTACTTAAGAGAGTGTGATTGGAAATAAAGCCTCTGTTTTAACAAAAACTCTTCTTGCACACAAAGGCTCGATGCCTCATATTGCTTTGACCTAGTACTGGTATTTTGTAGTATATATAAAAAATATAAATCAGAGATCTTTGAACAATCTTTGCTTGTGTTACTGAGTAGTCTGTTACCCAGACTAAAAGGAGATGTCATTCCATTTGAAGCTGCTAAGCAGTATTCAGTTGCTCCTTACAGTAGGATGTTGCCTTGACCTACAGTAAATGTTTTGGAAAGATTCAGTTCCTAGAATCTTACAGCTTATCTCCATTTCATTCGGAGGTTCCAACTAATCTTAACTTTCAGCAATCTCATTGCTGACGATAATCCTAGAATTTTCCACCTACATCAT
Organism: Lordiphosa stackelbergi; assembly: GCA_018904235.1. Classification (NCBI taxonomy): domain Eukaryota; kingdom Metazoa; phylum Arthropoda; class Insecta; order Diptera; family Drosophilidae; genus Lordiphosa; species Lordiphosa stackelbergi. The sequence continues at coordinate 3,631 of JAEIFU010000507.1, forward strand.
CAGTAGAGTGGAGACTGCAGGGGATTCACCTAGTCGAATTCATTTGACTATTTCATCTATCTACCAAATTTTTGTACAACTTTATGCAAAGAGTGAGTAATGACAGTTGAATCCTGGATGAAAGCCACAACAATTAAGCCTGTCCAGACTTGGACCAGACGCAAAGTTCAAGTTGACAATGACATGCGGCACATAAATCACACGCCCAACCGGACAAGGACACCATGTCCTTGTCGCCTTGCTGTTGCTGCTATCCGTTTGTTTGCTCTGCGATGCATTTGAGTTTTGCTCCATTCGTTTTGTTTTTGGTTTATTTTTACATTCAACTGTTGCCACGCATTTGCCACGATTTTATAATGCTATGAAATCTGTTTTTTGTCCAAGCGGAAGCTGCTGGCTAGCACCATTTTCGACATTCTACTTGGCTTTCCTTTGTTTCTGCTCTGCCGTGCGCCATTATTGCTTCCTTTTGATTTATTCTCGGTTTCAAGTGATTTCCGCCAGCGTTCAACACTTTATGTTTGCTTTTTGGGTTTCCGCTTTTTTTGCACATAATTTTTTGTTATTTTTGCGGGATTTCTAACCGAAACTCTTAGTGCTGGCATTTGTCATTTGCGGTGCTAAAGCTTTGGTGTTGTTGTGTGTTTTAAAATTGCAGATTTGTATTTTTTGTTCCTTTTTAAATGCAGCCATAAATTTGTTCTTTTTTCTCTTACATTTTGGGTACACGTAATTGAAAGCAGCAGGGTGGATGGCCGCATTTTGAACTGAATTTATGATGGCCAGCCAGATCAGGGCAGAACCATTGATTAAAGAACTCACCTCTGCCGGTGGCTTACCCAAAAACTTGGCCCAGAGGCCTTCACATTTAATACCTTGTAATCTGTCAAAATTGGCAGCGTTCTTTTTTCGGGTTTTCAAACGGAAGTTTGAACAAAAAGTGGCAAACTAAACAGGTTATTTAGGTGGCTACACTTGGAGAAAAATTTCATTCCGAATTAAGTAAGGTTGAGTTAAGTTAAAAAGGTAATAAAATTTAGATTGACTTTTCTTAGAGTCTTAAATTTAATTACCAATAATATCAATAAAAATAATATAATAATAAAATATAGCTAATATAATAAAAAATTAAAATTTAATTAAAGCGGGATTATAGAACAAGCAAAGTTAGGATATATCCAACTTTTTTCCAACTGTTACTGTAATTAAAAGGATAACAAACGTTCTTGAATCAAGAACTTTTAGTACCTACAGTAAAACAACAAATTTTAGATGCGCACGTTTCTTAATTTATTTTTTCGAATTTTTTTCGAATTAAATAGAATTTGTTCTTAAAGGCCTATACTCAGATGAGATAAATTTTTAGTTTGGAACGATATTTCACATGAATAGAAACAATTTCATACAAATAAGATGCCTTTTCAATCGTATTCAGATTTCAAAGCTGTAAAAATTTATCTTATCTGAGTATAGGCCTTAAAATTCCTTCCTAGTTGTAACACTTTGCATATGGAGTGAGGGTAGATATCTGAACTAAAGTTTGGTCATCTAGATCTTCCTTTATTTGACTTTAACAATCAATTGGGAAAAGCTTTAAAATTTTGTGGGCTAAAACCAAGAACTAAACTTATATTTGGTTTCAAGAATGCAGAGGGGCTTACATAAAAAACTTTTAGACTTCAATAAAGAATAGTTTACACTTATTTTAAGAGTAAATCGGGTTGTGGTTAATAATATTACATCCTAATAGTATATGCAAAAAGATAATTAGGGTATTCAATTTGTTGAGCACATAGGCACTTGAGCAGTTTTGCCTGACTAGTATTGTGAGCAGCCCCTGTGCACGAAATTTGTGCACAATTACGTTTGACAGTCCGCCTGTTATGTTTTCGAGATTTGGTGAGAAAAAAATTACATAAATAAAAAATGACAACTAAAAGCATTAAAGATATTCTTCTTGAATGGAAAGCAAGCGAATTGAATCGTGAAGTTGAAATGATTAAAGGTGCGTATTTTGCTATTAATAATTTGCACGTTTAATTGTTGTCGACTTTTGCAGATGTATGTCCACCAGACCAGCTTGATTTCGCAATGGATAAGTTGTTGAATAACTTTATGGACGTTGTTATGGAGTTGTTGAAAAACTATTAGTTGGCGAAATAACATCCTCACCTCATTTGATGAGCGTCGTTTTAAGCAAATTTTGCGCGAGACTCGGAACCAATTCGGGATATTGCTGGAATTGATAAAGGAAGCCGAAGTGTTTGCAACAAGTGGATTCAAAAATTAAATGCCAATTGATTTGAAGCTCGCCATAGTGTTGTTTCAGTTAGGCTCCTCTGGAGACAGTGCATCTATTCGAAAAATGTGTACAATATTGCGAATCGCTGATGGTGGAACTTTAACCATGATTACAAAAAGGATACTTACAGCATTTTTGGGGCTTATGTCGCAGTAAATACATTGGCCCAATGAAGCTAAGCGTCAGCAACTTGTGAATTGTACTTTCCATGAGTTGCCCCATTGTATTGGGTTCATCGACGGAAGCGAGATCAAACTATGTGAAAAACCTGCTAAAAACCATGAAGTTTATTTTTCTCGCCAACGTATATATTCAGTTAAACTGCAAGTTGTATGTGACCACGAACTACGCATACGAGATGCCGTAGTAGGAAGTCCGTGCAGTTACCACAACCTAACAGTTTATAAGAACAGCTTTCTTGGTAGACACTCTCAGTGTTTTCTTAGGAGTCGATTGCGGCTGACTCTGCCTACCCTCAGTCGACATTTTTAGTTACCCCATTTCGTAGCAACATTCGAATCAAATAAAAATGGTGGTCTTACTTTTGGTTGACAGCAATGACAAACTGATTGAATTTGTATTACACTTTTAGCTCAGAAATATAACAATTATTCTGGACAAAATATGGGCGCACTGTTTGGGCACAAGTGCCCGACTTTTCATAGTCAGGGTCTGGGTCGAGCAAGCTGTGCACAATTTGTTCAGAGTAATTTGTTGTTGGAAATGCTTACACTTTTCCCCAAGTGCCTATGTGCTGAACAAAGTGAAAACCCTAAATATGTTTAAATTTACCAAAGATTAAAATCGTGACCGAAACCGTAACCTCTAATCGCAAAAAATACTTTAAAATTTGTAACCGTAACCGAAAATTTTTTTTTATAACAGTAACTCTATTACTTTTATTAACATAACCGGTTGTCAGTACCGAAAAAGAAAAAAATATATGGGTTATATTCGGTTTTTCCTCTACTAGTAAAAATTTCGATATAAAGGGTGATTTTTTAAAAGATATAGGAAAGTTTTTCCAAAAAAAGCACATAACATTCAGAAAAATTCATGAAATTTTTATTTGAATCGACAGTACAGTTCATATAATTTAATGTTTGAAGATTATTTCATGCAAATGTTGACCGTGACTTGGCATACTATTTCCAACATTTCGGCCGGTATCTCACGAATAAATGCTTCAATGTTGTCTTTCAATGCGTCAATTGAAGCGGGCTTGTCTGTATAGACATGAGCTTCAACATAGCCCCACAAAAAAATAGTCTAAAGGCGTTAAATCACACGATCTAATTGACCGGTCCCGAACGTGAAATAAAATGTTCACCGAACTCGCCTCTCAATAAGTCCATTGTTGCGCGTGCTGTGTGGCATGTGGTACCGTCTTGTTGAAACCACATGTCGTGCAAGTCAAGCTCTTGCAATTTTGGGCAAAAAAATTGGATATCATCTCACGGTAGCGCTCACCATTCACAGTTACGTTACGAATCGCATCATCTTTGAAGTCATTCAATTCAATAATTTGCAAGCGTTGTTCGTTTGTAAGACGATTCATGGTTAAATTATAGAGCAAACTGAAGATGTTTGACAGTGAAACAAAACACGAATCGTGCGAGAGCTGTTTAAACCAGTGTTGCCAAAAAGATAATAGCTTAAAAAAATAACCCTTTACGTAAATTTATTTGCTGAACAAATTAAAGAAATAAAGGAAATTAGGTTGGAGAAGGTAAAGATTTTAGTTAGCTGCGTTGTCTCTTTCCTGTTTCTCATTTTACCCTTTGTTTATTATGCTAATTTGTTTGTATGAAAACGTAGGTATTCGCACATGTTGTTGTTGTTGGCATTTCGTCCCAAAGTGTTATATTCAGAGTCACAGAGCAAAATTCCCAAAGCATTTTGTACTTTTACTAAATGAATGAGATTCCAAATGGAGCCACTTTAGTCTGCATTGCAAAGGGATTGCCAAAGTTTTATTTTGTACCAATAACTGGAACCGTAATCGAAACCCTAAACATAATAATGTTAATATCCGTAGCCCTTACCCCAACCCATATGCCACAACCGCAATATAACCATAACCGAAAACAGTAAGCGTAACCCGAACCGGTATTCGCTTCGGTTTTAATCAGGTCTGCAAACCTCCTAAAAATAAGAAGGGGTTCAACCCGGGGTTCGAACCCGCGATTTATTTTGGGTTCGAGTTCACGGAGCGGGTTCAGAAGGTTGCTGTACCAAAGTTCAGGTTCGAACCGGGATTCAGGAATAACTTCGTTTTATCGTTAGTTTGGACGAGATTGAATTAAAAATTACCTCAAAATTTTAATCATTAAGGGCGCGCTCACACATGTGGCTGAATGATAAACTGACGGCAAAACTTAAGGCTGATCTTGACATATAACACCGCTCTGCGCATGCTAGCTATATTTTAAAATCTTTTAAATTAGTTGTACATTAGGATTTTGAAAGAATCTTTAAGTTCTAAAAAAATAATCAAGGAGGTCGTTTACTGACTTGGTATTTGTCACTTTTCATTATTTTCTTGCTGCTAAGCGAAAGATTGAATTTCATCAGAAGATGAACATGGTACAGAAACATTCATGCTTTTATTCACTAATTCCTTTTGACGATTATACAATTCAGCAATAAATTTATAAGCTTGGATCCCAAGATTCAATTGTGGAAATTGGAATTGAATTTAAAATGTGAGAACGTTTTTCTAAGCACTTTTTAAATATGGAGGAATGTTCAAACATACAAAAACCTGTATGAGTTCGTGTTTAAGTGTATTGGAATTTTATAGATACATGAAAAAATTTCTCTATTCGACTAATTTTTACTCCGGTGTGGGTTTATGTTCGGATAGAAAAATTTGTGCTACTCCAGTTCGGGTTAGGTTCGGGCTTCCCAAAAATTACGGGAACTCCGATCAGTTCAACTCCAGCCCTGGTTTTAATCCCTGAAATATACTTAATACAATCTGAAACATTCTTTAATCAAGTATTTCGTATTTGAATCAAGAATTTTCGAACTTAGCTAAGTATTGGCACTTTGTGTGGCTTTTAACTGAAATTGATTATAAATATACGAATTTTGGAGGGCACAGAGTATATTATAGTCGGGCTTGACCGACTTTCTTAGCAAAGACTATTATAATTTTGCCCAAAAGCTTGCAAAGCACAGAAATATTCATTTCCGACACCATAATATGTATACTCTTTATCAGGACGACGAGTTAAGTCGATTTAGCTTTGACCATCCGTCTGTCTGTCTCATTCACAATGGTAGCTTTTTTAAACTCTGATATTTCAAAACCAACAACAACAAGGGAATAAAAACTTCAAAACAGAAGTTAGCTTCGGCTTCTTGTTTTTCTTCCTGTGTATACACACTTTTTCTAAAGAGGCCGTACCTGCCAGTTCATTGTCCTGGGCGTGGCAATTGACTTTGAATTTGGTCTTCTTTCTTTTTCGGTTTCATCATTTGTCTCAACTCTTGCTGCAATTTGTTGGAATAATTTGATTTAATTTTTGTGTTTTTTATGTCTGTGAGCACAGTCAACTCAACTCTTTCAATTGTGCAATTGAAACAGAGAGTGAGAGTCAAACAATACAATCAACTTTCACATGGACGACCCAATGACATTTCCCTTCCAATGCAGTAATTGATCATATGCATATCACACCAAAACTATCTCTGAGCTGCACAAATAAACACAAAGAGAAACGAAAATTCGTATTAAGCGATCAATAATCATTGTAAATACGCCAATGTGACGCCACTGGCGATAAGGCTAGAAAATATGAACGCACCAAGGAAGGCCAAGCCAGAGCCAGGGATCAGGTCTGCGCCGGCTGGGACTGTGCCTGGGCCCGGCTTGTGGTAGATAAACAATAGAAAAGCATAGACAGAAGGGTCAAATGCTTGCGGGCTCTGCAAAAGCGATACAAACTAAGCCAAGGCATTGAATGCAAAAAACGAAAATCAGCCCAGCTATGATGATGATGATGATGATGATGAGCATTGCAAATACAAATTATGGTCGAAAAACGCTACGTAAATACTGCAATCATTTTAATAGACCAAAAACGGCGGCGCATACACCATAAACCAAACGCCAGCTACAGCTGCCCCCACTCCAGGCAGCCTCGCCTGGACAACGCTCCTCCGTGAGTTCTATGAGAAATTGAAGGCGTTCATGCGAAGACTGCGAAAGATGCGCATTGCCCGATGCTCGGCACGCGAGCGGCAGAAATTGCAGTCCGCTGGCTGCGGTTTTATTACACGAGTTTAACTCTGAAATTAGCGTAGATAAATATTTTTTTTCCTCAAATTCCTGAGACTGAGACGTTGGCCAAATGTTCGATTTGCATTCTCATTTGTGTGTTTGGGGAAATTGTGGCGAATAATGCTGAGATTTGATTGGCATCTGTGAGGAGTGATTTCTGGAAATTCCTCGTTTTGAATTCAGGGCCACATGACAGACAGCCACAAGCACACTTAATGCATTTGAGTATCTTTAGTTAGAGCTAAGCATGGCCGGCCGCTGATGATAGAAAGCAGATGCTGCCGTCGAACTAACCCCAGTCCTCAGTCCGATTCCGATTGGGATTCACAGAGACCCCACCACCAGCACACTCCAGAGTGTGTGTGTGTGTGTGAGACTTGGTGGTGTCTTTGTGCCTGTGGATGGCAATTTGGCAGCATTTATTTTTATAGTCATCGGCATTTGCCGGCTCTCTCATTTACTCTCGGTACATGTGCGCAGGCGCTCTCCAACTCTACACTTTTGACACTTTGTTTTGCTCGGCCTATTCGTAAATACCAAGCAATATACTCAGAGAGGGCGCAAGCTTACAGAAACTACAATTTAAATTAATAAAATAATCAAATCATAATTTTTTAATTGACAGTCTTAAAATCAGCGCTGCAAAAAGGGTTAGGAGTCGAATAGCTCAGGAGTTCGAGGAAAGTCCAAACCAAACCTAAACGGAAGAAAAATTATTTTGACTGCCTGAAGTCAACCCTAAACCGGAGTTTGGTTTAAAAAATAGATTTGTATATTCTAAGTTATGCTAATTTTCAATATCCCCAAAGTAAAAGAACCTCAACCTCGTTATTTGATTTTAAATGCTGGTTTCTGCTCTCGCAGATCCTTACAAATGTATGATTCGAACAACAATGTTTTCTAAATGAAAAAAATAATTTAACAGATCCCCGGTTCGAACCTTGTGAAACCAAGTTTCGAGGTCTCGAACCCCGGAGTAAACCGCTCCCGATTTTTAGGAGTTTTGCAGTCCTGTTTAAATTAGACTAAAAGTGTTATTGAAATTAGTTCGGCATCTTCTAATTGAGTGCGTTCTTTTTTCTCGCCAGCCACTGGAATGCTCTTTAATGACACATACAACGTTAAAAATGGTATCACTTCGTTTTAAGGCACTATATATGTGCATTTGGGCATTTCCAAACTGACGAGACGTTTGTACGAAAATGATTTTAAAAAAGAAAATCTTGGAGTTTTAAAAAGATTGTTTTATATCTTGGTAACAATTCAGCACTACAATAAGCGAAGACAATGACATCAGGCGTGACGTTACAAAAAACGAAAGTGCGGTTTGACTTCATTTCGACATACTCATAGGCCACATCATAGTAGAGTTGATTATCACGACGGGTTATAATAAATTTGGCATGCATTTCAGCATCCCATGCCTTCTTCCTTACCGCCTCACCCTGTGCCACCAACTCGCTCCACTTGAACAGATTCTTAAAACGCGTCTTGTTCAGTTCATACTTCTCATCTTGCGTTAGCTTTAAGGCCTGGAAACGTTCAAACTAGGCCCAAATCATACACAGAGGGAAAAATGCACTGAAATTTCAATATTTAAACTTTGAATTTAATATTTTCAGCATTGATTTAGCTTTAAATATTGGAATTCGTAAAATATTTTTTTATTTAAATATAAAAAAATTTTATTTAAATATAAAAATTAAAAAAAAATTTATTTTATATTTGTTCCCACCCTACCCCGAGATTTTTTTTGGTGGGGTTTTTTCGCCCCTTATACTTAAATTTAATAGAATAAAACAAAAAAGTTCAATTTCAAAAAAATGGTTACCTTCTGTGCGATTCGAACTCGGAGCCATTGCACAGTGGTTTCTGCCCTAAGCCAAAAATAAAAAAATCAATGTCAGAAATTTGGCTTTGTAAGTGTCATCTCTTACTTATAAATGACCAAGCTTTTTTATTGTGTAGTTGGTTTTGATTCATTTTAACGGTACTCTATAAGAATAGCTTCCAAAGAAAGAGCATGAAATTCATTGGTTACTGAAAAGTGAGCAGCTTGAGATCCAACTAAAACTTTAAAAATGATAAAACTACTTTAATCAATCAGATATTAAGAAAAATGAAATTGAATATTATAAATAGAGGTATTAACATAGTTTTTAAATAATTAAAATTTTTTAATTTGTTTTATTCGTTTTAAAAAAATTCATTTTTCGTCAGTGATTTTTTTAGTGTGCCATTGTCCATGTGATATTATTTCAGCTAAGGTAATAGTAGTGATCCCCCCCGAGCCCCCTAATTTGACTTATTAGGTAATATTAGACAACCTTTGAAGATTCTAAATAACAAAACTTCAGCTGCCACAAAGTGCCGGAAAGTTCTGTTATGTCCCAAAGACTAACTACATTTGTGTTTTTATTGCTACTGCTTTGTGCGATGCAGCTGTTATATGCAGTGCTTTGTTGTTGTAGTGTTTGTTTATTTTTTGTGAGCTCTGTTTAAGCACAAGTCAATTCGACTTAAACCTGTATTTGATTAACTTTAAAAGCTGAGATTGCAGCGATATATAGTATGTTTTATGAAATATTTGGATTTTTTTTAGGTTTTTTTAATTAATTAAATTTTTTTAATTTTGTTTTATTTTATGTTAAGTGGAGGCTTTTAATACAAAAACTAACATAACAAAACAAAATAAACAAAAAATTGAAACACAAATATAAACTTTTGAAATAACTTTTCTTACACTTGGTAAAATTGTATGGTAGGGGTGGGAGTGTGAGGGTTTAGCCACGCCCATTTTATCAAATCTCACAACTAACGGTTTTGTAAAGCCGTAAACAAAGTTTCGAGTCGAAATTTCTACTAAAAGTATTTTTGGCCGCAGTCTCCATACAAGCTGGCCCACTGTGCATTGGTCTGAAGACAATTGGAATGCTGTCTCTTTCTACCAGTTGAGCTATTCCACGCGCTGGTGGCAAAGCGTCTAGTACACTACATGTATAGAATTGAATTTACCATCTACCTAAAACCATGAGACGACTTGTAATTCTCAAGTTCGAATTCCGCAGATTATTCAGTTATAAGGGACAAAGAAAATTTGGTCATTAAATGTGTTTATATTTAAATCAAAGAGCAAATTAGTTTACTATGCCATTATTCTCTGAGTGTATATCCCCACCACGCCAATCTGTTTACCACCAAATTAGGGTGATCCCCTTTTGATTATCTCTTGTTTGAACACATCCAATGCATTCTCAAGGTTCTTCAAGGGAGGGGTAAGGGTTTCAGCGCAAAAAAAAAACAACTTTTTTTCTGATTTTTTATCTCAAATATCGATTGAGCAATTTTATTTAAACCTTCTATACATTATTGAGCATAGTTTTGACTATGTTCTGTAAATTTTTCATGCAAAAATATTAAACCATTAGCCCGTGACAGAGCTTCCCCCAGGACGTCTCCAAAAAAAAAAACAATTTGCGGTGTTCACTGTAACTCGGCCGGAAATTATCTCAAAATGAAAACTATAAAAATGTAGTTAAATTATACACAAATCTTCCCCCAAACGTTCTCTGATTATTTTTTTTTTAATTTAAAAATTTTTGCCGGCCATCTGAAGTGTGAACCGTTATTTTCGAATAAAATTTCCGCCATTTTGTGCGTAGGAAACACCCTTAATGTTAAAAAAATTTTACTAAAGGTAGGGGGGAGGTATTTTATATGACGAAAATGTGTACAAAGTTTGAAATGAATCGGTCGAGTAGTTTTCAAATGGCAGTGAACACGGACTTCGAAAAAGTAGTTTTCGGGGAAATCGACTTAAAGTTTTTCATACGGTAGCAATCAGGTAGCACGGCCGGTCGTTTGAAACGCTGTAACTCCGTAAGTTTTACTCGGATTGACTTCAATTTTGTGCACAATATTCTGGACATGTTCATTCAGAAAAAAAAATAAAAAAAAAAAAAATTAATTTTAAAATAGTTAAAGGTATGTTGGACATTTTGTTCAATGTTTTAACTAAAAAGCTAGAAATATTTGACAATTTATTTGCCTCTGCGAATTGGTCAAAGCATTTTGTATAAAATTTATCTCAATATTTTTCAAGGTTGAACATTTATTGGAAAGGTTGATTTATGTCATTTATTTATAAGAAACAATTTCGGTCAAATGACCACCTCGGCTGACTTGGCAATGTTTTCGGTCGAGCGCAACGGACGAGTGCGTACACGGGTTGGGTTTTCCACCAACATTTCAGTTTCACGATCTCGCTTCACGAATTGATCCACAAATTGAGTTTTTTTTGTTAAATGTTTTTATCAAATTTCGCACAGTTTGAGTCGATGACTTTTGGAAATATATTTCTAATATTTCCCAACTTTCTTCAAGCCAATAGCGACCCATTTCGTAAATGTCAAAGTTTTCACTAAATATTACTCGCTTTCACAATAACATTTGACGTTTTTAAATACTACGTTTATACACACAAAATTTATTGTGATTAATGCCCTTTATATTTCTGAAAATACTTAATAAATGACATAAAGCAAACTTTGTATGCGCCTATCTACTCACAATATGAAATTTAATGTAAAAATTTGATATAAAGTTTATACTATAAACGTAGTAAAAGTCAAATAACGAATAATTCAAATTCCAAACACTAGATGGACTTCCTGTATAATTGAACGGAATTTGAAATTGAAAATTCATAGGGGTCTTATTTGTGCGATATTCAAGAAATTGGGTGAGTGGGGGTAGTGGGGTTGCATTTTCTGCTCTGGGATGATAATGATCTCAAGTAGATTGACAACTTGTGACAGCTAAAATAGTATCCCATCCTACTATTCTACAGTTGTGTATTAGCTGTCCTATAACCAATTGTATGTTAAAAATACTGTGAACTCAGTAAGAAAAGTACTTACTGTAAACGAGATTTTCGGTTAGATTTACTATAGCAATAGATATTCTTACGCAAAGGTTTACGATAAAGCTACTGTAAAATTTGGTTAATTAGATCGACTTTTTAGGTTGGCGCATTTCTAACCTACAATATTGGTTAAATTTACCCACCGATTTCTTAGTGTGTGTTAAATTTAGCACAACGAACTGTAATTATAGAGTCCTCCATAGAATCTATTGAGATAACTTGGTCATCGTCCAAATCAAGAAATGCTTTTGATTCACATGAGCAACCTTCATCAACGTTTCATTCCTTTTCTTTCTGCAGAATGACCTAGAGAAATGAAGAACTTCATGAATGATAGCTAGATAAGGTCAATTTTCTATTTGTCCGCGTGTGTGTCGTTGGAAAAACCACAAAATTTTTCGAACCGCACTTCAGGCTCGAGAAGTCAAAAATATTGTGAGGTCGGTTCATGGTGCGGTTCGTCGGACCTCAAAAACCCGTACCGTTTGTAAGGGGTTCGGTTTCGGACCGCGAAAACGAAACCGAAGCGGAACTGTAATCGAATTGAGGACATACCTGTATTAGTAACAATACATTTTTTGATCTTAATGCTAGAGTTCTTAAACTCTATTCTAAAACTTCGTCACAGACGAAGACGGCTTGACGGCTTTTTGAACAGTTTTCAATTTATCTGTAACGTAAATATTTAAAAGTGAAAATTAGAATTCCAAATACAATTTAACTCAAAGTCCAAAAATTCCCCAAGCCGGCTTTTGCCAGCACGTGTTAGCCACTTTTTCTCTCTACTTCACTCTCTGGCTCTCCAATCAAAGCCGGCAACGTGAAACTCTCCACAATTGGCGCCAAAAATCTCACTTACTTCCCACTCCCAACACCATCCACACACAACATGTTCCACATGGGAGCTCACTGAGGCAGCTCCAAACGCCAGACCCGGCTAGCAGTTGCTGGTGAATCGTTGGACCCAACGCACGCTTTGAGCGCACAATAACGGGAAGCTTGGTAGCGCGTCGTCTCTGTTGGGTGTCGGTATCGGTTCGGTGTCGTTTCGGTGTCGTCTCGTCTGGTTGATCGGTTTTCAGTTGCAACCTCAGCGGTTCTTCTCGGCTATTGCATTCGTGCAGAGTTGGCCTTTTTTGATTGATGGACATGGACTGCTGAAACAGTTGCCGCTGCAGTGTCGGTCAGTGCAGTTGCCCGAGAACTCGTCCACTTCGCCCCCAACATTTGACGGAAGTTGACAATCAAACCCATCTCCAAAACGAAAGTGCAATCAAAAATTTTATTTTATATTTTTTCGGACCTTACCCCGAGGACTTTTATAGCGGTCGCTCGAAGGGGTTTGTTTTTTGCGCGAATCTAAATAGAATAAAACAAAAAAGTTCAATTTCGCTTTCAAAATGTTTATCGAGTTGGCGCTGTCCTCAACGTTGTTGTCGTTGTTGCTGTTGTGTGCTTTGGCTTCATAAATTATACAAGAGCGCATTTTGTGAACGACTTGCAAATAAATAAGCATTTACGCTTCTTTTATTATTGCGCGCGGAGTATTGTGTGTGCGAGTGCGTGTGTGTGAGTTCCCTGGAAATGGCTCCCATGTGGCGCAAGCAGCCAGAATAAAGATACAAGCAGGGCTTCACTTTTATACCCCAATATCGTATAAATATTTTTTTGGGGTACCAGCTTTGATTTGCGAGAGCTGATAATAACGTGCAATCTACCATAAATAAACAGCAGGTAAGCAAATTGAACTCCGGGAGGGGTAAAAGTGCATTGACACTTACCCTTATACATAAATGCGTAAGTGTTTAAGTAAATATGGACGTATTAATAGCCAAGGCAAATGATATTATGCAAATGTGCACCGCATCGTGTGGCAGCATCCTGATGCATCCTCCAACGAGCCACATAATTAGACCAACTCCACTCTTGTCATTAGTGCCTGTGTGTCTGGGTGTCTGAGTGTCTCTCTAACTGGCTCTAATGAATAAATAAGTGCCACTAATAGTTTTCGCACTTCCTGTTGTCAGAGCACGCGTTGAGTAGAGATTGGCAGCCGACGCACTGTGCAGAGCTCATCAAATTGCACTCAGCGCAGGCTACGGGAGCAAATTCATACAAACGAAGTGAACAACAAGAACAAGAACAGCCCCAGCAGCCACATCCCCACCTCTCCACCATGTTGACAATATTTAATTATAATACAGACCCAACCATATTCTAACAGTCTGACTTTTTGCTGTTTTGGTGCGTCAAAGTTCTGGGCCATGGAGAAGCTCTGTGGGCTGGTGGACAAGTCAATTGCCCCAACTTCATTGCTGTTGCCGTCGTCATCGTTGTTGTTGTTGTTGTTGTCAACGTCGCCATCGTTGTCATAATAATTTTATTTGCTTTCCCACACAAAAACCGGCATAAAATGTTTATTCTTATTTTTGCACATTTATTTTAGCTTTGTAAAATGAAAGCATCTTAGACCTAGGAAAATGGATGAAACTCTTCACATTTGATTAGGAAAACTTTCTTTGAAATAAAATGATTTGGAAAATTAATTAAGCAAGCAAATTTAAAAGAAAACATATTGTTAACCAAACTGATGTAACATGTTATACATTTATTTGTTTTACAATTTTCAAATATGTCGAAATTTTCTCTAAGGCTGCCTTCACACTGTTCGACACATGAGAGATGATATTTTGGTAGTAGTCCTGCTTTTTGTGTCTTTTTGCGTTCTCTTACTCTTGGACTTGTAGATATAAGAATACCTTTGGAATATGCATTTTGAACTAAAATTGAATGACTTCATTTGTGAAGGGTCAAGAAAAGGTTTGATTACTAGATCCTATAAAAGGAAACAGTACCGAAATCTACTTTCGTTTTCTGATCCAGTAACCGAGAATATTTGCTTCAGTACACATATACGGGGGTGTCCAAAAAATCTCTAAAGGTTTTCGTAAATACTTTAGCATTTCAAGTTAGGGTTGTTTGACTTTAGATGTACTCGATTTTGAACTATTTGATCTGGTGCGGACTTACACGCTTAAACAAACAGTAGGCGAGCAAATCAATTGCGATTCTATACATTCAACACACAGATAAAAAAGAGAGAGAGTAAATCTGTTTTAAAATTTCAATACCCGCGTTATGTGTCTTTATCGATTCACGACATTCCACTCTTGATTCTCTATACTCAATTTTTGATATTCGATACTCGTTGTCTCGATAGTCGCTTTTCGATCCTCGGTACTCAGTTCCCAATACATAGAATTCGATACTTAGTACTCGATACCAAGTCCTCGATATTTGGAATCCGATACTCAGTACTCGATAATTGACACTCGGTACTCGATACTCAGTAATTGATACTCAGTACTCTAAACTCAGGTACTCAGGTACTCTATATTTGGTACTTTTTGTTTGTCTGCACTGCAAGGGCAAATGGGCAAAAAGGGCCATGAAGAAGCAAATTCTCAAACTTTGCCGTTGGCACTCGGCGTTAAACTGTAGGTTTCTTTCTCTTGTGCGAAACTTTTAAAGCACACACACCCAGAGATTGAAAAGGGTTGTATAGCCAATTTTACATTTCACAACGGCAAATGCCACAGCGGCTGACTTTGCAAAGACTAAAGCGTACCCAAAAATATCAAACGCAAAGACAAAATATCCCCGACACCCCAATTCTGACAGCGACCAGCGTGAGCGTCCGTCCGTCTGTCCGTCCGTCTCGTCCCTTTCTACGCGACCTAGTCTCCAGTTATCGAGCTGAAATTTTGCACAGAGTCTTCTTTTACTGCACACTGCTAATATGTCGGACCGACCGGTCGGTGACTTTCTTATAGCGCCTAGGACATCGGTCGAGTTTTTAGGGAAACTTTTTGTTTTTATGTTAACGTTCCACTCACGTTTTTATTAAACGTTTATACAGTTTGGAGTTTTTGTCAACGGTGACTTCTAGCTTCTAGACTCCGATGGTTTTAATGAAACTTTTTTTTATTACGTTCTCACCGGTTATTAATTAACCTTTACAGTTTAATTTGGTCATCGGACACTAGCTTCATGGACATCGTCGAGTGGTTTTAGAACCCTTTTTTTTAAACCCACCACCGTAATATCCTACGTTTATTTTGGTCACGGTGACTTATCTTATAGCTGTCTAGGAACTATCGGTCGAAAAGTGGGTTTTATTGAGAAAAACTTTTGTTTTTAATGTTAACGCTCACACACGTTATTTTTAACGCTTTTATACAGATTTGGAAGTTTGGTCAAAATCGGATGACTATATCTATAGCGCATAGGAACTATCGGTCGAAAGTGGGTTTTAAGGAGAAAACTTTTTGTTTTTAATGTTAACGTGTCTCACATCACCGTTATTAATATTAAACGCTTTTATACAGATTTAAGTTTTGGTCAAAACCGGATGACTATATCTTATAGCTGTCATAGAACATCGGTCGAAAATGGGTTTTAAGGAGAAAACTTTTTGTTTTTAATGTTAACGTGTCTCACATCAACGATTATTAATATTAAACGCTTTTATACAGATTTGGAAGTTTTGGTCAAAATCATGACTATATCTTATAGCTTCATAGGAACTAGCGGTCGAAATGGGTTTTATTTAGAAAAATTGTTGGTTTTAATGTCGTTCTTAAACTCTGATGTATTAAAAACATTTGCAAGGTCTAAAATTACGTGGTTTTCTCGTTTTGTTATCGATAGAATACTTAGCACTTTTATTTTTTAATCTCACTCATTTACGGTTTGGGCTTGATTTTTATATACATTTTGTGCTCACAAAAAAGACCACAAAAATAAAACATGAATGGGGAAGGTGGGACGACCACACCCCTAAAATGTTCTACAATTGTTATTGCGACAATGTCTTCTTTTTGAAAACCGTTCAAATTTAAAAAAAGTCAAAATTATTAAAAAATTTTATTGGGTTTTTATTATTTTATTTAAAGTTATCGGTAAAGTCTTGAACTCCGGCCTTTTCTCAGAAAATTTAAAAAAAAAATAGTCCTTCGATGGACCGCGAAGTATTAAGAATTTGCATGCTAAAATATAACGGGGGTCATCCATAAATTATTTTTAACCGAACTTTAAAATAGGCACATGCAAAAATTAATAAAAAATTTGTAAACGACAACCCGAGAATTAAAGGTAATTGCCAAGTATAGTACCCGCTAAGATAAAAATATATCGACTATATCGACCTTAAACTTTGTTTTCGGCTTTATAAGTATAAAATAAATAAATATTAAAAAGAAACAAAAATTCAAAATGAAATTAATTAATAAAACCTAAAAAAAAAGAATAAAATTCATCATAAAATAATACTACATACCCTCAGCAGACTTGCTTGTCTACCCTATCCACATCTTGTTTTCCAAATCACTTGATCAGTTTGTGTCCAACTCCATGGAAAGAATCTTTCATTATTCCTTTACATAAGAAGGCTTCTCGTTCTGACATTTCTAACTACAGGGGCATTGCGAAACTGTCTGCAATACCTAAACTCTTTGAGCAAGTTTTAACATCTCTTATCCGGTATTTGTGACCCCTGAAGTTCCTCAGGGTAGCCATCTTGGCCCTTTTATGTTCGTGTTATTTATTAATGACCTGCCGAATGTAATTAGCATTCTCGTGCTTAATATCGGTAAAAGCTGTGAATAAAGCCATGGACTTGCTAGGTTTTATTAATCTAAGGAGTTCAATGATCCTTACACTACCAAGCTCTTGTATGCATCCATTGTGAGGCCCATTTTGGAGTTTTGTTCCTGTATTTGAAACCCTAAATCACTTACCTAAATTAAAAATTATCGCTGCAATTTAAGATTTAAGAGTAAACCCAGTAATTCATTTTATTTAAATTGACTTCTATATTGACTTCTATACAAATTAACTCCAGGTGGATCTTTCATTTAGAAATGTTGGTCAATCGTTTCAAAATCCCTAAAGTCACACTTAAAAATGTCTTTAAACCCGCTCGATTATACGTCTCAATTTTTTCAGTAAAGTGGCAGAAAATTTAACTTTGCTTTGTCAGTTGTGGTTTGCTTACATTATAAAGCGGAATAAATTGATTAAAAACAAAAGAGTTAAGACGCCTTTGGCAATGCCACGGTGTCTTTCATGGGGTAAATTTGTGTAGCGCTGCAGCAGAACGAGGCAGAGTACTTTATATTGTATTGCCTTAAAAGAGCTGCACCCCTGCGACATACTGCTAACGTGACCACCGATTGTCGCATCGGGAGAGTAAAACTGGCCGGGACGCACAATAAGCCAAAGTTCATAGCCGTAATCATAGCCAGCTCCATAGATTGGAGGCTGCAAATGTAAAAGTAGAACTAGACACAACTGGAGCAATGGAGCAAGCAGCTCGCTCTGGCGGAACCACTGTTATGGGCTATCTAGTTTATGGCTCGGGTGGTGTGGATATCATCGTTATATCAGCGGGAGCTATTACATGCACCCATTTCTAGCTGACACTCAAACCAATCTGTATTTTTTTTTTCAAATGAATCATTGGCTTCTCATAGCTAAGTATCTGCTAGTCCGTCACTTCAGTTCAGCTTCTAGAGCAACTTTGTCATATTTTATCGTTTACTTTTGCATGCTAACTTTTTATTTGCACCTCTCAAAAAAAAAAGAAAAATACATTTCCTGTACAACTATTTTGTGCAGCGGATGTGGCCAACGCTGGCCACATCATACTCATAGATAAGCATCAGTTGCCCTGCCAGTTAGACAGGCCGACTGAGACAGCCCAGCAATGACTTGCTGAAATAAATAGAATTTAAAGAAGAAGAAAAGGCACAAACATAACATTTTTCAAAGAATTTTTGCCGGGGGCCGACGCCACTTCCTCATTTGCTTATCAGAGGGAAAAGGGCGGTAACTTGCAGGCATTCTGCGCTTGATTTCACTCACGCAGACTCATCAACTTTTAATTAGTTGTAATTTGTAAATTCAACGTCAAACACAAACCACGCAGTCAGAAGTTGTCGCTGGCGGCTTTGAAGCAGCCGCTGGTGGCTGCGGCTAATGCCTGATGCCTGATGATGTTGCCACACTGACAGATTGCTGATAAAGACCCAAAGACCAAATAAGCGGCTGGTTAACCCTTCTTCCTTCCCTCCCACCAAATGCCACTAATCGCGTAAGCTACGTGTCGCGGTCGTCAACGCTGCTTTTGGGTGGCTTTTTTGTATGTGTTTTGGTATTCAGCAAGCCAATCCATCAAACGGCACAAACAGCTGTCAGCACTCCTGCAGCTGGCGGGAGGAGGCAATCGGCGCTAAAGGATTGTCTTCACTTTTTGACAATCAAATTGCCGAAACATTTGACAGAGTTCGGCTTTTATAAATGACACTTTTAATGGCAAAAGAAATTGGAACCAATTAATTGAAGGAAATTCAAGTGAAGTAACCCAGCTTCAAATCGTTATTCATTCTCTCTGGTCATTTCACAATTGTCTAAAGCTATAAGCTTTTGTAATTTTCTCACCATGGTTAATAATGAGTTTCGTGCAGAGAATTTTTTGGACCCAGTGGGATAATGGAAACCTTTATGAGAAAGCAATGATTTGTGCTTCGGCTATGAGAGCCAACAACAGCCGCTGTCGCTCGTGCGGCTAAAATTGTTTACTTCCACAAGAAGAGAGCGAGTGTTGATGGAATCACCCCAAAAACGCTTATTTGTATTTCCCCTCTCTCTCTCTCTCTCTTGAGATAAAAACAACTACACGGGATTTGCCGTTGCTTTTTCAAAGAAGACAGAAAAGAGAAAAGAGAGCGAGAGCAAGGTATACTAAACAAGGTAGGCTCACTTGCTCTCTCACAACTTCTTATATTTGTGTCAAAGAGAGTGAAAGCGAGAGAGTAATATATTTCAATACAAAGCCTACTAAGCTACTAAGTAAAACACAAAAAATTCGTCCGCGGAGATGCTTTGCCTACAACAGTTGCTTACTGACTGAAATTTAACTAGTTGTCAAGAGAGCGAGAGAGTGAGTAGGCCTACCTTGTTTAGTATACCTTGAGCGAGAGCAATAAAAGTTATGCATACTTATCTTTTGACTCATGTGCGACTGTGGCATGCGGTGCCTTCAATACTGAAAAAACCACTTTGATAGATGTTCAAAGAAGAGACAGAAAGAGTGTGTGTCTGACTCGACAGTAAAATTTCGCATTAAAAGTGAGGAATCATTTTATTAATATTGTTGATATTGTTGAACAGCCGAGTCGATAGTCTATATGAACGCACAGACCTATAGGAGATATTATCTTATACTTGCGGGCAGATCAAGTTCATTTGCAATTTTTGCTAACCTTTTCCCTCACTTGAATTTTGAAAAAAAAAAAAAACGTTATAGCTTCCAAAGGTTTGTAGATGAAAGGCTCGTTCTCTTAAGACATAATTAGTAATCAGGATTATTTATCGATTTGACGAAGAAATGATGCAGATCGGATGAACATTACTCAAGTTATGACCAAAATACAGTTCGCTGCAGCAGCCTAATGGTCACAGTAGTGGCGCCATCTATTTGGGAGCTTGGAAAAAGTCCCCGCATTGTTCAAAATAAGTAGCGACGCCATCTATTGGTCAATTTATGACCAAAAGAAACAGCAGCGCTGCCACTGCAAGTACAGAGTATATCACATGGAATTTTATTCAGTATTTGCGTATTTGCATAATAAGAGTTATTGCGTTTGTTGTTCACTCTGCAATATCGTTCACTACTGCTTTCATAAAGTTATAGTTTTCATCATTTTGTCAGACTTGCACGTTTTATTTCATAAAAATTTCCATGACATTTTAATTACCTTCATAAACTTCAATTAACTTTGGATTATAAGAAATAGTGATTTGATGTCACGTCCCTTTATATTGTCTGAACTACTCTTTAAGTCATTTAAAATTACCAAAAATTTATTGAAACTTTATTGATATATTTTTTTAGCTTTTAATAAAATAGACATTTTAGAGCTTCTTTAATAAATAAATGCATTATTTAATTTGATATTGGGCTTGTCTGTCCGACTAACGAATCATTCGTCTTACTTTTGGTTAACTCCAAAACTTAATCGTGGAAGAAGCTCATTCTTCAGTATTTGTGTATGAATTCAATTTTATTACAATACTGACCACATTGGATACTAACTGAATACGCAGATGATTTTCGACTTAACTGATTCAACTTTTTGGCTTTCACAAAGTCCAAACAGAATATATGCAGCTTTTAAATGAGCTTATTGTAAGTCAACAGGTGAACTGCTTTAAGTTAATACGAAGTTAATTCATTAAAAAATTGCAATGAAATAGGCTGAAGATTTTTATTTTTTCAAGATGATTTATTTAAAATGAAGTTGTTAAACTTCTTTAAACAAGTCAAACTTAATAAAAAGTTAATTTGAAATGTTTATCATAAAAATAGTTCTAATAATTTTTTTTATAATTTTTATTAAAATAGTAGACCCGCGCGCTTCGCTGCTTACTAAATCAATTTAATGTTTAATTTGTCTATCATAAAATGTTTCGTTCAACAGTATGACACAAAATTAAATAAAATAGGCGTTTAAACACACATTTTTGGCCCAAAATTGAGATTTTTTTGAGAAATTTTTAATTTTAGAGGAAACTATTTACAGAAGAGTAATGCAATTTGGTGCACGCTTTGCGGAGATAGCCCCTTACAAACACAATTTTTTTTTACAAATTTCTAGTATGGATATATTTTTGGTAGCTTTTAAGAAATTCTTAGAGTAAACTTTTGTTGTTGGGTCCGAATGATTTCGTTGTTGTTTTCCACATAGGGATAGTCATGCGTGTGAAACAGCAACAGCAACTTCATATGTGTCACTCTACTATTGTTCTTCGAGCGAAGGTTTTGTTGTTGGCGACCAAGGATTTCGTTCGTCTCTTCAGTACTCATTCTCAATGAATCACCAATGATTCATCGATGAATTGCTTATGGGTCGATGAATCATTGAAAGTGATCGTTGAATTTAACATCACTCAATCGCTCACTTATTCAAGTAGAGATTTATCGATGATCTAATACTCAATTGGCTTTAATTCGATTCCTAAAAATCATTAAATAATTCAGCAAGGAAATATAGCCAATTAATAATTGAAGAATAAGCGAATACATAACAAGAGCAATCCACATCACAGTCTGAAGACAATACATCTGATAATTTCGGCAACAAACCAAAGAACACTGTTATTTGAAACGTTAATTGTCACGCGCTACCAGTAAAGAAGCAAATGCACTTGTCTTCAATTTTTTTATTCAAAAAAATGATTTGGAGGACTGGATACGCAAACGCTAAAAACAGAAGCATTAATCGAAGCACCATTAATCTCTTTCTTCATTTTGTTTTTGACCTTCGGTTACTTTTACCTATTTATGCGATGCAAAGGCATATCCGACTATATAAAGAATTAGCATAGATTTATTCATAATCCATAAATAAATGAATGCTTTTGGAACGAACGAACTGTCCAAGCCTTTTATTTTCAAGTTATAAAATATATATTCATTAAATAAAGATTTATTGCTTAAATGTATGTAAAATGTAAGCTTCTTCGATCAGCGTTGGCAAAACTGTATTCTTTGATCGTGAAAAAGTGATGAATTTGACGAAAAGTGAATTCTTAAACTGAAGGTGTACAACGAGCACACACACACTCATACACAGGCCAAAAGAGTGGGTGGCATGGGACACCCGGTACGAGCAAAGCCCTTTACGACGATAAGTTCGATTTTAAATTTAACTATTAACTCACTGTCAGGTCGCTGTCAGTGACCTGACTTTTATAACTTGAAAATAAAAAGACAATGTCAAGACAATGTTAAGACACTGTCAAGGCACTGTCAAGTCATTGTCAAGGCACTGTTAAGACACTGTAAAGCAGAGTTCCCCAGCCATAGCCCCTGGGACACGAACATACTCGCCAAATCATGCCGAACGCTTGCTGACGTCATGCTTCACTGTGTGATAGAGAAAGATACATTCACATTTTCGCGCTCTCTTGGGGAACCCTGCTGTAAAATTACTGTTAAGTCACTGTTAAGTCACTGAAAAGTCACCTATAAGTCACTGTGAAAGTCGCTGTTTAATCACTATTTAGTCATTGATAAGTCGCTGAGCAGTCGCTGATCAGTCGCTGATAAGTCACTGTCAAGTCATGGTCAAGGCAATGTCAAATCACTGTCACTGATAAGTCACTGTTTAGTCACTGTTTAGTGACTGTTAAGTCACTGATAAGTCACCTATAAGTCACGGTCAAGTCACTGAAAAGTCACTGATAATGTTTAGTCACCACTCTTCCCACCTAAGCCAAGTCGAACGTCCGTAAAATTCGGCTTCTCTTTCTATTTCTTGTGGTTCCGCAAATAAATTATGAGACGAACAATTCTTGACTTAATCCCGATTAGCCTTAAGACCTAACTCGATTGTTCTTAAATGAAAAAGAAAAGATCTTAACAATAATTGTGTATCAATAATTGTGTAATTGAAAGTTTCGTTCCTTCATAACAAAATAATTGCTATCAGTATTTGATGGGGAAACAAAAACAATATTGAGGAAGGGATTTTTAGTAAGAAAACTAATTTGCTCTTGTTTTCCTTACCATGCAAGATTAAATTTATAATAGTCTTCATGAAGATCCAAACACATTTGCATGAGTTTGAACAAATTTTTTAATCACTCTTGCCAAGCAGAAGTGGGGGAGGAAGAAAAGAGTGTAAGAAAGCCAATATAAATCATAATTTAAGCACAAATCCAAATGTGTTTGGATCTTCATGAAGACTATTATAAATTTAATCTGGCATCGTGGGAAACTCTTTTTAAAATTCTTTTGTAATTTCTTTCAGTTTAGAACTTAAAGAAATCTCTCGTCTAGGTTAATGGCTTTAGTTCTGATAGTTAAATTGCCAAATTGATGATTGTGTCTGTAACTATAAAACGTTTATCATAATAAAATAATTTACAAAGCCTCTTCCAATTCGCTCTCCTTCTTTGACTTATCTCCATCGCTGGCCATTAAAAAATTATCTGGAAAATTGATTCAAGTTTTTATATCCCTGTTTTTGTTTTTGTTTTGTTTTTAATTAGCAACTAAAACTTTTCAAACCGTTCTAAACATATTGCACACCGCACTTACATAAAAATACATAGAAAAACAAAAAGTTTACGATCTAATTTTATGGCTGTTGCAAAATTTATAGACATTTTTACTTTTTATTACACATTTGGCCCATGTGACACACAAACTACAAGCGACACACAGCCGCAGCCAGCTCTCCTAACAAGCTCTATAAATCCCCACCAGGCCAGGCACTTAATTAATTTCTGCAAAAAAGTGGCCAAAGGAGGAAACTTTAAGAACAAAGGGCCATGGTTGTTCGGTTGTTCGGTTGTTCCAGGGTCCTAGCCTAGTTGTAGAGTAGCACGTTAATTTCCAATTTGACGCAATGGAGAAAAAGTAATGTCATACAAAGAACAACAAAATCAGAGGCAACAGTAAAACTAACTGCAAATTCTGCAGAGAAAGAAAAAGCAGCCAAGCCGAAGCCTGCACCAGTTTCCCAACTGCAACAGTTACCTGGGCGCTAAACAAAAAGAGGAGCAGAAAAAAGCCAACCAGTGAAGCGAAAGATGCTGAGCGACGGGGGACGCTGCCTGGCTTTAGAAAGTATCCAACGGAGGAGGCAAACCCGTTGCCTTTGCGTGATGCAATTGCTGGAGCGCCAAAAGATTGAAAGCAAGCGACAGCCACGTAACTAGAACACTTGACGATGCTGATGTGGATGCGGAGATGTTTCTGCTGCCAACAATTTCCAATTAAAGCAGCTGCTGCCGCCGCTGGGAGTTGGGAGTTGGCAGAATCTCGAGTCCCGCATATGTGTCGCTTGCGCAATCATACGGCAACTTTTAATGCTTCTCCTTCTTATGTAAGAGTCGGGGACGACAGGAAGCCATCTGTAATGGCCTTAAAGTACACACTTTATGCCCAGCTCTGTCCCCCAATTAGAGTTGGGGTTAATTGCAGTGACGCACATAGTTGATCATTACATTACCCGGCATTGCCCTCCTCCAGAAGACGCGCCCAGAAGTCGGAAGCTAACGGAGCAGCACCTCAACAACAGCTTTGGCTCCGAAGGTAATTGATCATTAAGTCCATTTCCGCAGTGAGTTGGTTTCTTTTGCTTTCGTTCCAAAAGTAAGTCATAAAGTGCCAATTTTTATGACAAGAACAGCAACAACGACTGGCGCAGGCATGTTGCACGCGATCCGTCCGAAAAAATCCCACTTTGGGCTGGGCAACACCCAGGCATTAGAACATCGACAGTCGAAATAGTTTTATGGCGTTTTCAAAGGCCCCCAAGAGCAAGAAAGCCATAAAAGAAAATATGTGCTGCATAGAACAGAAAAAAAGAACTGGGTGAAATCGATTTGTATACGGCAAGCAGCGCTGGTGCAGGGAAAAACCAAAGGCGGCCAACACTGGCTGCGGCATATGATGGCTGAAGCGATCCATGCACCGACAGAGAGTTGTTGATTGATCATCCAGCAATGTGAAAGAAATAGGGGCCAATGCGGGCAAATGCCTTAAGCAAAGCGAAAGGGAAAATATGGAACGATTCTCAACTCAACTCAGTTTTATGGGTAAGGGCGAGAGCAGGTCTTGGTCTATTAATGTTGGACACAAAAGACAATAAGTAGCCAGAAAATAAGAAATTAAATTCATTTGAAATAATCTTTGGGTGGTCCATGCATGAGTCAGTATATCACTAAAGCACTATTCTGACTATATAAGGTGCATATGAGTGTTAATAAAATCTCAGTTAACAGTCTTAGGCTGCCTTCACACTGTTCGACACATGGCCCATGATATCTAGTAGGCCTAATTTCCCCATGAAATTCTATGAATTTGACAAGCTATTCAAATTCAAAACCTAACAAAAATCAGGACTACTAGGTAATCATGGGTCATGTGTCGAACAGTGTGCAGGCAGCCTTAGTAATGTCAATGACGTCCAAACTAAAAGTCAGACTATTCAGATACAAGTTGTTTCATTGAGAAAGCAGCCCACGCATACTCTGTTTGAGTTTACTTAAAGAACATTTTTAAAGTGTTTTTTGTAGTTTTTACTATGCACAGAAGACAAGAACAATTTGGGACTTTTGACGCATGTGAATGATCGACTACAAAAATGTGATTTGCCTGCAGTGGCATCCTCTTTAAACGCTGATTCTCCCAACTCGTTATCGATTAGCCATTTTGATAGCATAATCAGCTGGCACAATGGCTGTTTTGGAAAGTTATTGATTTATTTAAATAATGTTAAACAAATTTAGTAAGAAATAAGTACAGGAAGAGTTTTTTGCAAATGGTTTATAACATGATAATGTCATTCATATTTGTTTTAGAAAGGATCATGCCAAGTGTGGCCCAACCTACAGAACACCCTCCACCTGGCAACAAAATTAGGCCACCTGCATTCGGATAATCCAAAAAGACTTCTAGTCCAGGTGTGCCCAGAATGAGCTTATGGCCCCATGGAATCAAAAACAAATACATAAAATAATTTGTAAGCAACAACAACTACAAGAATTAGAAAGAGAAACCAGATTTTTCTTTATGTGAGTGTGGGCTCGGCCAATGCGAGCGAGGCGAGCGCTGAATTTTCCAGAGACATTGGAGAGAGAAGAGAGTCACATATGATGTATTTGTTGCAGGTCTGCACGCGCCAACAACAAAACCTTAGCTTCGAAAGAAAGAGAGGAGAAAATGCATATGAATTTGTTGTTGCTTTGTTCCCCGTTTACGCGCCAACTTTTCCCTTGCGTCAAATGGCAGCTTTGGGATATGATCATTCAAGCCGGGCGGGTTCTAACAGTTCTAACAGTTTTCCTAGTTTCATTGATCACAGTGGATAAAGTTATTTCACTTTTTTTGACAAACTTTCTTTCCAAATCAAAAATTTTCTTTGATCTTCTGCCTGATCTATTTTCTATAACCATAAATAATACACTTTGAGATGAAACGCCCAAACTGCATCATTTGAACTTTAATAAAGCATAATGGTTGTTTACTTAAGGCACAATTCACATTTATGTGAAAGAGCTATGAAAACGAATATCTCAGACAGTTGACTGACCCACTGCCCACATGCAGGCAGTATCATGTGGAGCTCATCTGAGAAACAGCCAACCCTGTTTGGCTGGGGTGAGGTGCTGGTAGAAAAATTAGAGCTGGGGCACAAGGCACTTGTGTCTGTGTCCAGTTCTTCTTGATGCGTTTTGTGCGTTGGCGTTGAGTGAAGCCTGTTCGATGTTGCATTTTTCTGGTTGCCTTTCCATTTTTGGGCAGCTTTTTTTTTTTGTTCGTTGTAAACGAAAATAAAACAAACGAAAGACTCATTTTTGAGCTGGTTGTCTGCTGCTGCTGCTTCTGTTGTTTCTGGCTGCTTCTTTTGTTTACTTTTGGTGAACACACATTTGGTTTTTGTTCCACGAAGAAGAAGCTGGCTACCTCAGCTGCTGCAGAACAAGCGATCTTAATTTACGTTAGCTCGTTAACTGGAACTACCGTTAGGCTGTATACTCTTTCACTCTTTGCATCGGTATAGAACGCTCGATGAGGAGCGGAAGGGGGGTGGGGGTGAATGTGGTCTATTTTGTTGGGCAACCTTTTTTGGGCATTTTACAACGCCTCTGCGCCCATTGTGATTGCGCTTGGAGGGCGCGTGAAAATGCCAATACTGGCTGTGGTCCATTCCTCTATATCGGAGCCTGGTAATCAACATTTTGTGGTCAAGCGCAAAAAAGTGCTATTGGTTTCGCATGCTTTATTGCCAATTGGAAAGTTGGTAACCGAGTTGCAAAAAAAAGAACAGCTCCAGAAAGCCATTCAAGCCAACAGAAGATTGGTGTTAGAATGTTTTATGTTCTATTGTCTGTGTTAGCTGTAATTGGCAAACACACACCCAGACAAAGAGAGAGAGAGAGAGAAAGGGAATAGAATCTATTTTATGCAAACACATAAATATGGCTAACAAAAGAGCAGTTAAGTAATAAATTGTGTATGGCAGCTTAAACTTTAATTGATTTAATAACTGAACTGTTGCCATGGCATCATTAAAATTTCTTAATTGCATTCTTCCGCAGCTTCCAAAGCTAATCAACTAACCAACGAACTAAGCACTTCAAGATGGACTGCTTAGCTATCCATCAAACGATGCGATTGCACACCAAGAAGATCCATCAAATGCCGATTGAATGCCAATGCCATAATTTTGAGCCAGTTTTTATCAACTGTTTGTGTGCTCGTACACAGAGAGAAAATGGAGGTACCAAAATTGGGTTCTACCAAACTTGATTAAAAACAAACGTGTGGGTGACTAGGGACGCTCGGTACGTGCGTGGATCTTAAGGAAGTGTGTGTGCGTGTGTGTATGTGCATCGTTTCAGGATACTCTACTCCTGATACTCGATTATTGATACGCAATTTTCCATATTCGATTATCGGTACTCGATTTTCGATACTCGATTTCCGATACCCGATATTCGACTAAAGATTTTTTCTCAGTTTCTCAATACTCGACTCACGATTTTTGATACTCGGTTCTCGATACTCGTCTTTACATTCGATACTCAATTCTCGAGAGTCGATTCTCGGTACTCGACTCTCTTGGTTGTAAATACTCTATTCTCGATATTTGATTCTCAATATTCGATACTCGTTTCTCGATACTCGATTCTCAATACTCGACACTCGATTTTCCAAACTCAATTCTCGACTTTAGATTTTGTTTTTGTGATTCTCAATATTCGATTCTATACTCGAAACTTAGTATTCGATTCTCAGCATTCAATACTCAGTACTCGATACTCATGCCTGGAAACTCAGTTCTCGATACTCAGTGATCGATATGCAGTACTCTTTACTCCATTCTTAATACTCAGCACGCGATACTCAGTACTCGATACACAGTTCTTGATACTCAATACTCCATCCTCGATATTTGGTACTCTATAGTCAACTCTTAGTTCTTGCACAGTACTTGATACTCAGTACTCCTTACAGCATTCTCGATACTTAGTACACGATACTCAGTACTCCATGGACTCGATCCTCAGTACTCGTTACACAGTTCTTGATACTCAATACTTCATGCTCGATACTGAGTACTCTATAGTCAATTCTTAGTTCTTACATAGTACTTGATAATCAGTTCTCCTTACAGCATTCTCAATACTTATTAAACGATACTCAGTAATCGATACTCAGTACTCCTTACTCCATACTCGATACTTATTACTCGATACTCAGTACTCGATACGCAATACTTAGTACTCTATACTCAGTTCTTAGTTCTTGCAAAGTACTTGATATTCAGTACTCCTTAATCCATGCTCGATACTTAGTACTCAAAACTCGATGCTCAGTACTCGATGCTCGGTACTCGTGCTGTGCGTTTGTGTGCAACACAACGGCAAATGGCAAACCTGGCTTGGCAAAGACAAAGGCGCATCCAACAGAATCTGTCGAAAAGACAAAATTGTTCTAGTTTCGGTCCCCCAGTCGAACGTGCGTAAAATAGCTTTGCTCTAAAAACCGAAATTAAAATAAGCACGATTTACTAAAAGCAAGAACAGTTCACAGTTAACAGTTAAAATTAGTTTTTCGACAAATGATAAAGAAAATATTAAATAACCATCTCTGATCTTGTGATTGGTTTGAAAAAATCTCCTACCGTAACTCCCATTTTTTTATTTATTTAGCGATTTCCCAACTATAGGAAACAATCACGTGATTTGAAATAATTTTTTCTCTCAGTGCAGAGATAGGGACCCATGGAAGGGGGCAGACCACCGTCAACTCAACTCAGTCAAGTCAATCAATTAGGCATTTCAACACATGTTGTTTACAGTTCTAATTCTAGCAGCGTTTCATTTAAATGCCCCGATGTCTGCGGATGTGAGAGGTTGGGAACGGGGAGACTGGAGTCTAGAGACTGGGATAGGAGCGTGCGTGAAATATTTTTAAACATGCCGCTGCTGCGCCTAATGATTTCCTGTTAAATTATGCGGCATTGACTTTAAAGCCAAATGGAAAAGCAGTTTTTTCTTAGTTTAGATTTTTTATGAGGCAGCCTGTTGTTGAGCAAGTGAAATGAGATGAATGGCCAAGCATTAAAAGAAAAGCAAATGCTTAATCACAAATGATAAATACTCACGCATGAATTTTGGACAACGAACCCATTAAGGCCGCACACTAACCCAAAAACGAAACAACTCTTTTTGAGCTGGTCAGTGGCCACTTTCGCTTGCGGTCAAACATCACAGAAATTAAAAGTGTGAAACATTCAAGTTCTGGAGGAAGGAAAATCAATTAGCACCCAGATTTTCGAAGAAACCCACCAAGAACAAGTCGAGCTTTATGATTAATTATGTGCCGGGTCACTTGGGGGGAGCCAGTGAAAACAAACATTGACAGCACATATCAAATGAAGGCGGAGCAGTACGGAGTCGGAGTCTGTATTTCCAGTTATCTGCCAGCCAGATTTGATTTATTTGCTCTGCCCACCCACGAGTAGCAGCAGCAGCAGCCACCGCACCAGCAGCCGGTTCCAAAGTTTATAATTTTTTACGAGCTATAATAATATAAACTTAAATTAGCAATCAACCAAACATGGAAAAACAAGAAATAGAAATTAAATTTCAATTTGAATACGAGTCGAAGTCAGCACACTCTTGGAAACATTAAAGAGAACCAAGTTGAGAAAATATTAGGAAACATTTTGAAAAATATTCTGAAGAAGCGCACTAAATCAAATGGAAATAAAAACTAAATGCAAATAAAAAACTTTCCATTTTATAGGCCTATACTCAGATGAGATATATTTTTAGTTTGGTACGATATTTCACATGAATATAATCAATTTCATACAAATAAGATGCCTTTTCAAACGTATTCAGATTTCAAAGCTGTAGAAAATTGTTTCTATTCATGTGAAATATCCTACCAAACTAAAAATTTATCTCATCTGAGTATAGGCCTTATGTCTAAAACATTCACATGAAAGTAAGCAACTTTGGCTAGGTCGAACTGGTCTTAAACTCGGTTCATAAGTGTTTCATGACCAACAGTCTCCCACTCAACAAGGTGAAGTATTTATACCAGGACTGCAAACTAGTTCGGAGTTGAACCGCTCCGGAGTCGGAGGCTCCGGAATTTTTGGGAAGTCCGAACCGAACCTGAACTGGAGCAGAACAATTTTTTCTTCCCGAACCCGAACCTGAACCGGAGCAAAAAAAAGTTGAAAAGGGTTCGGTTCAAAAAAGATGTTCTGTTTGCCATTTCCCACCATTTTTAAACCTTGGAATAAAAACAGCTTTCAGAGAATTATTTTGCTTTATTTTATAATATTCAAAAGGATCTTATAAGTAAAAAGCTTTAAAAAAGGTAAATAAAAGAATACACGATTCTTTGCCATGTTTATCTTCTGATAAAGATGAATAGCTTACAGCTTTAAAGTTTTGGAAAAACGATCTATATATGTAAAGAACTGCTGTTCCCTAATTACAAGTATTAGTCTAGCTCACTTTTTCTACTCATATATTTGTTTTATCCAGCTATAGTCAATAATAATGAAAGATTGCTGTAAGACACTCTAATGTTCAATTTATACAGCGCGTTAACTGAGGGTAGAGAATTTTTCCCATTAATACAGAAAGGCGAAATGGGTGGACACACATACACAAAGTCTTCTGTCAATTTGGAGTTGTCTGTATTGCACTTGTGCTGCCTTTGAACTCCCAACAGTCGTAGCAACTGGCATGAGGCCACTTGACCCTATCTGGATTATCCATAAATGATAGTCACCCAACCGGCTCGCAGAAATTAAGTTGTTTGCTCTCGCTCGTCTCTGAGAGCATTTGGGAACATGTTCGCTCGCTATAACCACTGTGATTACCTATGCGGACAATAAGACTCTCAATGCGGACTATCGCTTAACACCGCTCAGAATTGAGCAGCGAAAATTTTATCTCTTATACTCTTCGCTTCATGACTTATTGACCTGGAGCCTGCTTAAACGTTCGATGTTCCAAGCTCAAATATTATATTATCAAGCCTCTAAACTTTTGCTTGTTTCAATTTACGTACAATTTTTTTGAACAAAATTATTCGTGAACTCCGGTTCGAACCCGAACCTAGGTTCAGCGACCTTCTGAACCCGCTCCGTGAGCCCGAACCCAAAAATATTCGCGGGTTCGAACCTCGGAGTGAACCCCTGTCGATTTTTATGAGGTACTATTTATACTTTAAGTATAAATACTTCACATTGTTGACTGGGGGATTTTACATTTCCTAATAATACGATAACTGTACGATAATTTGATTTAAAGGGTGATTTTTTAAGAGCTCACGAATAAATGCTTCAATGTTGCCTTCCAATGCGTCAATTGAAGCAAGCTTGTCTGTACACACATGAGCTTTAACATAGCCCCACAAAAAATAGTCTAAAAGCGTTAAATCGCACGATCTAGGCGACCAATTGACCGGTCCCGAACGTGAAATAAATTGTTCACCGAACTCGCCTCTCAATAAGTCCATTGTTGCGCGTGCTGTGTGGCATGTGGCACCGTCTTGTTGAAACCACATGTCATGCAAGTCAAGCTCTTGCATTTTGGGCAAAAAAAAGTTGGATATCATCTCACAGTAGCGCTCACCATTCACAGTTAAGTTTCGATTCGCATCATCTTTGAAGAAGTAAGGTCCAATGATGCCACCAGCCCATAAACCGCACCAAACGGAGACTTTTTCGGGATGCATTGGTAGTTCTTGCAATGCTTTTGGCTGATATTCACTCCAAAATCGACAATTATGCTCAATGGGTACGTAGAGCCAAAAATGAGCTTCGTCGCTGAACACAATTTTTCGGTAAAAAAGTGGATCTTCGGCCAACTTTCCAAGAGCCCATTCACCAAAAATTCTACCTTGCGGTAGGTCGTTCGGCTTCAATTCTTGCACCAGCTGTATTTTAAAAGGCTTCACACCTTAATCCTTCCGCAAAATTTTTCACGTTGTTGAGTAACAGAGGCCCAATTGCTGCGAACGGCGACGAATCGATAATTGATGGTCATCATTAACACTGGCCGATACAGCTGCGATATTTTCTTCAGTTCGCACTCTACGTAAGCGTGTTGGTGGTTTAATGTCCAGTAATGTAAATTTGGTGCGAAATTTTTTCACAATAGCCCGAATAGCCGCTTCACACGCAGATCACGCATTTTGATAATAATTTCAATAATTTGCAAGCGTTGTTCGTTTGTAAGACGATTCATGGTTAAATTGTAGACCAAAATGAAGATGTTTGACAGTGAAACAAAACACGAAACGTGCGTGTGCTGTTTAAACCAGTGTTGTAAAAAAGATAATAGCTAAAAAATCACCCTTTATTATAAATCACTCGAATGCAATGCTTACAAATTAAATAACTTAAATCAGTGCAGGTCACTAAAACCCTTATATGTTTACAACTTAAATTTGTGCCCAAGTGTTATCGATCATCTGTGAAGGGAAATAGAGCTGTGGCAGCTCTTGATCTTATCAGAAGATGGTCTAAGAAATTTATTGACGCTTATACAAAGGAAATCACGTAAGAAAGTCGGTCAAGCCCGACTATAATATACTCTGTACCTAGAGTAGGAGCTGAATGCAGTGCTGCTGCTGCTCTCATCTCTAAGTTTCTCTCTCTCTCTAACATTGAGCGGCGATGGTTGTGGTGAGGGGAGGTGGCGGGGGTGATTAACTTATTTGCTTATAACTTGAGAGAACCGCTCATCCGATCTTTATAATTTATCTTGAAGGTACCATTATCTATCTAAAAAACTGTGGGAGATACGACGTTTTTTTCAAAGTTGCGGGGGCGGGAGAGGGCGTGGCAAATATTCAAAATAAACTTGATCTGCCTGCAATAAGAAATAAGAATTATAAGAAGCATTTGTCCCATACATGCCCTCTACCTCTATCTCTGACCATTTCTAAGATCTGTTTGTTAATACGGACGGACGGACGGACGGACGGACGGACGGACGGACAGACGGACATGGCTATATCGACTCGGCTGTTGATGCTGATCAAGAATTTATACTTTATAGGGTCGGAAATGATTCCTTCGCCCTGTTACATACTTTTGTACAAACTTAATATAATCTATGTACCTTCGGTACAGAGTATAAAAATCAATCTAAGACCTAGATTGAAAATCTTTTTTTTCAAGAAGCTTGCAATCTAGAGCGAAAAAATTGAAATATCTTGAATTTAGCTTAGAAATCTCGAAAACAAATTATGGATGCTCCGACAGTTTCCTGTAAAGCATCAGCAGAAAAATCTTATGATTTATAGTATTTGGATTTATTTTGTTAAAAAAACACGCTACTAATCCCGACCACCGTTTTAATGACAGTCAATTATTTGACGCGGACTAGAAGATCGAATGAGCACAGCACAACACAAACGCCGAAGCCTCCCTACAACGAATCTTTAAAAGTGAAGAAGCCGCCGAGGCGACCCATTAGGAATTCTAAGGATCGGTCTTTGAACCGGTTCCAAAGCTAGTCAAACCTAAGGTTTTCCTTCTCGGACCTCTTAAACATTCCCCCCTCCTGATTTTTATTTATTTGACTTAGGTCGCCTTTTTTCCGTTACTCGTAGAGACTAGTAGATAGTAGTCTATCCTAAAGACGGCAAGTAGTAACCAAACAATTTTTGACCATATAAAGTTTATATGGGTGATTCCATGAAAAATCTTGCACTAAAATTTGAATTTTTGTCGTAATAGGTTTCTTCGTATTCTTTGTTGTAAAATAGTTTAGACTTATTTTCAGCATTTTGCGAAAAAAAAACTTTTGAAAATTTAGATGGATTTTTAAAAAATCTGTAAATTTAATCCCAAGCCAGCCTTTAAATAACTTACACTTAACAATATTATTAAGAATAGAAGAAAATGAATTTCCGAGAAAGTGATTCTTTTTTTTCTGAATTCAACAAGCTGATACGACAATATGTTTTTAGAAAATAAACAAAAACAATTATTTATTCCGACCCTCTTATATGAAAAAATTTTCATCAACCTCTCGTATTTTTAAAAATTCCGGGTTTTTTTTTTTGGTCAAAAAAAGTTTTCCAAAGAGTGGATTTTAGGAAAAAAAAACATTTTTCTTGAAAATTCTTTGAGATTTTTGTTTTACCATGTCTTTACGCACTTGGATCCAAATTTCTTCAGAACTATTTTTTTTTTTTGCAGTGAAAGCTAACTATTAAAAAATAAAAAATAATTATAAAAAAATTTTATTTCATCAAAAAACAGTTGTCGAATCTTTAAATGCGACTATATATCGGAAGCACTTTTTCCAAAATGGTTGCAAAAATTTAAAGAGTAACTGTTGACCGATTTTCAAATTTTATTTTTAAAATTACTCCCAATACCCACCATTCTGGTGTGAAATAGAATATTTTTGATCGGTCACAATGCTTGAGAAGATTTTTTTTATTAGGTTCTTCACAGCTGGCGCCAATAGCTGGTGAAGGTGACCGATGGCTTTAAATTTTTTTAAGCAGTTCTTTTAAAAATAATGTATTTAATCTGTTTATATTCTTTCTTACAGGTGAGCTGAGTGAAACTGAACATTGCTTAAAGTGAGTAAGTTGAAAAAAATTGAAGTACTGTCTTATGAGAATATCAATAATTGTCTGCAATTACTTTAGTATTCGAACTTTCATAATAAAGTTCTCACAAATTGACGGATAATAAGATACTCCATCTTATGAATCCAGGGAATTCAGGTGAACAGAAAACGTTCAGTAGAAACTGAGAACAGCACTGAACTCAGTCGAGAATTGAAGCACTTTCTACTTTTCAGATCTGACTTCAGCACTGATAAATTCATTACTGAGTATAGAACTGAAGGGAAAGTCATGCTGAATGCAGGTGCAATCCTCTATGCAGTTGTGAGAAATGAAAAGTAATGACAAATTTTCATACAACAAATTTTCGACTGCCCAATATTCCGAATTATTTGTATGAAACTTTTACATTACTACACAAAATCGTAAGGAGCTTAAAATAGGAAATAATAAAATGATGTCAATGCTAATAAAACATTTTACAAACAACATTCTCTATATTTTAGAGGAGGAACAAAATGCCTTGTTAAAAGTTGACTGCGAAAATACAAGAATCAAGTACTATTTGTTAGTTTCACCTAAACCTATTTTAAAAAGGCTTTTACGTTTATTGAAATAATAAGTAATTCGAATTTTACAGAGGAAACAGAAGCTGTAAATTATTACTTATTAAAAAGGATTCAATTCATGCAACTGAAAGTCTCGCTAAACTGCTTTGTACATCATAAAGATGGTTCTCCACTGCAAAGTTTTAAGTGTTGTCTAATTGCCAAGTGCTTCTTAAATTAATGTTATGTGATTTTAAATGCACAAAATAGAACAAAATCGACTGCACGTCGCGTGTAGAAAAATCAATCGTAAACGAAACGTATTTCGGCCTGCTGCGCTTAATGTAGAATGACGGAAGCTACATGTGGCGTGGAGGAAAACTACAGGCAGCGTGTTGAAATGAAAAATGTAAATGCATATAGAAACATTAAACGCTGCATGGGCAAGGGCAAAGTCTACACGACAGTGGGAAATCAGCTTATTTCGAAACTAGTTCTACATTTTATTAGGCAGCAATCTGAGTATGACACGAACTTTTAATTTTTCTACATTAATGTTTGGATATTAAAATCCCGGTCAAAATGTGTAGAAATCCTACTTTTTTGTGTAGATTTTGCATATTCGTATTTTTTGTGGGGAGATACAATTGCTTGGTATTCTGTCATACCTCATCTAATTGCCACATTGGCATTTTCTCAGCTAAACGTGTACAAACTCATTTGCTAATGAATATAAATTGCCGCCTCATCTGCGGTCACGGAAATTTCATTTTCAAATTGATGAGCTCGCATTTGTCAAATATACTTGAAATGTTGCCTATGAGTACGCGGTACTATCTGTGATTGACCCGCATTTTGTGGTTGCGCTGAAGCCGACATAGGATTAACCTTGACTTCAGCGGACACAGTCAGAGTCAGTCGCCCGCGTTCGCCGTTACAGTCAAAAGTGCGGCTCGCCGTTAGATTTCAAGTCATAAAAATTGTTGTTTTTTGCGCAACTTTTTCTTCTCTTTTTTTATTTCAGTGATTCGCTCAGACAATTGCCTGGTATGTCTCAAAACCCGAAAACGAAATAAATTGCCAAATCTTTCGTAGCGCTGATGGGGAAAAAGTGCGGCATTTTTTTATGATTTTGTTTGTTTCTCTGACAGTGTAATTTTATCGTGTGCTGCGTCTTGGAACGTGATGCTATTTTTTTCTTTTTATTATTGCAAACCAATGAAAGACAGCATAAATTGTGGTAGCCTGCTCTTTCTACGTGGAGTTAGCAACAGGACATGCCATATGTAGATTGGCTCCAACGGTTGGCAATTACTTCTGCGTCTCTTTAAAAATGTATGTCAATTGGTCAATTTCCGTCCCGAGTATCGAGTGTAGGCCAATTAAGTGTCGTTTACCTTTACGACGCTGCCCGATTGCCATTAGCCAAAGCAAATCGTTTCAAATATTTATAATGTCAATTGGCCCAGTCGCCGTCCACGGCGACAAACTGAAGTCGAGTCATCGGAATAAACTGCACCGGGGGCCATTTTAATTAGCCAAATGGTCGAGTGGCTATCATAAATGCAGACTTGCACGAAATGAGTAAAATTATATCACAATGTCCGCCAGCGATTGACAGTTCAATCAACCCCAAAGCGCAAATTGCCAATGCAAATGCAATACAAAATCAAATATTACGTATACGCCTGCTGGCCTGCCTATGCAGTCTCTGGTGTATGTGTTACCCATTGTTGTGTCAGCGATAACCAAAAAAAAAAAAATAAAAACCAAACAAACATCACGACGACAACGACGACGGCGACGACAGCAGCTCCAACACCTTTGGAGTGGCAATTTGTTGTGCGCTTGCCAGCCTGCTCCGGTTTGGCGACAAGCATACTGGGGGAGCTCCAAATGGCAAACAAATACTTGATTTTCTGAATGGGTATCTTGGATTGCATATGCCATTTGTAAATATTTACACATTTTTAGAGCAAATTGGAGATAGGCTAATAAATTAAAGTCTTAAGTTCAGGAGTTCATGTTTGGTTGCCAATTTAAATAAATGAAAATAACTTTGCATATCACAGTGCCACAAAATGCAACTTTTTTTATAGCCTGGGACTCGGACCAATAAATTGTGACACTATACCCAGTTTTTCTTGATTACGTCAAGTTCGCGTTTATTATGCACTTTTATACAAGGAACACTCAGTGACATGTGCTAAAATTTTGAAAAATTCACCAAAGATGAAGGGAATCACCACATCTGTTATCTCAAATTCCCGCCTCCAATCGACAAGCGGTTAGTACCCCGCACATAGAGGTCTAACTTAGAGAATGGAATTAATGGAAAACCACTCGATGGAATTTTTAAGATTTGAAATGTATTGAGATACTGACCAATTAAATGAGTCCTTAAGAGATGGTAACATGCATTGAAAATCTGTGATAGTGAGTACCACATTTGACAGCACCCATTATCCAGACCATATAGGCCATGAACTAGAGATCATCGTCGGTTTTACCAACGAAGCCTTGGCTCGCGGATTATAGACATTTTTATACAACAATGGCCATTTAGGTGAAACCAGCGTCACCAAAATTATGAAATTAATCTTATGAGTAGAGTGCTTCATAAACAGCAGAAAAACAGATCGCAACATTTAAATAGTTCAGTTCAAGGTATCTTAGCGTATCGCGGTTTGTCCATTTTAAAACAAAATTTCAGTTTTTCTGAGTGGAAATGACAAATTTTTTTCATAGGATTTATTTCAGAATTTTGGAGACGCTCGTGATACCTTAGTAGTCAATTAGGGTGGTCAGTTTGTTGAGCACATAGGCACTTGGCCAGGTTTGCCTGATTAGTATTGTGAGCAGCCCTCTGTGCACGAAATTTGTGCACAATTACGTTTGACATTCCGCCTGTTATGTTTTCGAGATTTGGTGTGAAAAAAATTATATAAATAAGAAAATTCTAACTTAAAGCATTAAAGATATTCTTCTGGAATGGAAAGCAAGCAAATTATATCAATTACTCTAAACAAAATATGAGCACACTGTTTGGGTACAAGTGCCCGACTATTCGTAGTCAGGGTCTGGGTCAGTTTGTTCAGAGTAAATTGTTGTTGGAAATTCCTACACTTTTCCCCCACACCTACCCTGTATACCCTTAATGTTGTTCTAAGGCAATTGCTTGTACAAAGATACCCATAGCCGCGAACTAAGACTTTAATGGTGAACCTAAAAACACGGTTCGCTCCATTTTGATCTCTAGTCTCTAGCCTAAGTGGCCGGAACTGAACTTCGTTTCGGGATTAACCGCTGCCTACTACCTTGACAAAGTGGTGGTGAAGCTTGCGGCCAGCAAAAGCCAAACGCGCAGTGACTTTTGCGGTGGCCACAAAGTGCTCCGAATACGGGCCTTGTAGGGCCACCTGACCAGGGGCGAATCTTATAAGGAAAGTCTTTTAAGGAA
Organism: Lordiphosa stackelbergi; assembly: GCA_018904235.1. Classification (NCBI taxonomy): domain Eukaryota; kingdom Metazoa; phylum Arthropoda; class Insecta; order Diptera; family Drosophilidae; genus Lordiphosa; species Lordiphosa stackelbergi. The sequence continues at coordinate 42,857 of JAEIFU010000507.1, forward strand.
ACCTAGAAAGAACGTATGGTTTGTTATACCCGTTACTCGTAGAGTAAAAAGGGTATACTAAAGTCGTGCAAATGTATGTAACAGGCAGAAGGAATCATTTCCGACCATATAAAGTATACATATTCTTGATCAGCATCAACAGCCGAGTCGATTTAGCCATGTCCGTCTGTCCGTCCGTCCGTCCGTCCGTCTGTATGAACACCTAGATCTCAGAGATGGTAAGAGATAGAGGTTTAACATGTATGGGACAAATGCTTCTTTTATCTGCACGCAGATCAAGTTTGTTTCAAATTTTGGCCACGCCCCCTCCCGCCCCCGCAATTTAGAAAAAACGTTATATCTCCCAAAGTTTTGAAGATTCGGATTTTCTAGAGATAGTTAGTAATTAGCAAAGTGAATCGATTTGCCGAAGAATTGATAAAGATCGGATGAACGGTTATGAGCAAAAAAGTGAACCAAGCCCCCCGCTACCCCCCACCCATCCTAAAAAAATGTTGCATACTTTTCGGATGGTCACCCTAAGGAACGCAGGAACACTGTCAAACATGTTTTTTCACGAGTAACGGGTATATCGAAGTCGGTTAGAGCCGACTTTAACTCACGCTCTCGTTTTTTGGTTACTTTTTATCACCTCAAATTTGTAAAGCTTCTTTAAACTTTCTGCCTTTTCGGCAGCCAGATGTAAGAGGGGATCATCAAACCATTTTCTAATATCAGCTGTGAAAAATCTTACTGGAACATTTATTACCCCGCTTTTTAAAGCACCAATTAAAAGCAAAATGATTAAACTTCAGTGTTTTAGACCTGGGAAATTTAAGAAGGAAAGAAAGACTCTGCTCTCGAATCGATTAAGCTACCTTAACACTTGTCATATGTATATCTCTAAAGAGACTCTCAGTCGATAGTGTAATAGCAAATAAAATTTCTGTAAAGATTTAAAACTTTCAGCCTTATTATTATTATAAGAGATTTGCTTTAGAGTCTTTGAGTGTAAAGACAGCTTTAAACCGAAAAAGACTATCCAACATTTTACGAAATTGGGAAACTACACTGAGAAAAAAAATCAATCTAAAATTAAGATTATAATCTTGAATCAAAGAGAAACGGTGTCAGAATTCGACTAAGACCAGATAATCTTAACCCAAGATTATATTCTCAATTTTCTCAATTTTAATCTTAATCCATCAATCTTGGATAAGGATCGTTTATACTCGACTTTAAGATGAAACAATCTCATTTTTAAGTATGTATGCAAAGAAAATGCAAAAATAATTATATTAAGCTGTTATTATTTTTTTTTTTTATTTTTGTGTTGCGGCGCGTTTGATTTAGTTATTAACAATTTTTTCTTTCTGTAAAACTTATATAACTGATAATTATTAATCTACCTGTACTAAGACTTGAACTGAGTACCTCGGGGTGATTAACTACACTGCGTCGCCACTCAGCCCTCTCGGCTGTTCAGACTCTTTTTAGCGCGTCACTAGTCGTAGTATAAGAACTCAGCACGACAATGCCAGCTGTGTTCTTATACTGAAACTGGTTGCGCAAACAAAAATTCCCTCAAAAGCCGAGTCGGTAAGGAGGATGCCAAAAGCTATATTGGAACGAGAAGGTTGTGGTTCGAGTCCCAGGAAGAGCCGAGTTGTTTTTTTTTTTTTTTTTATTATTTTTTTTTAACAAAATTAACTTATTTATATATATCATTAAGTTTTTTAACTAAAGCCTTACAGAAAACTGTAGGACGGTTGATAAATTGCGAGATGATTAATCTTGTTTTTAAGATTTTTAATCTCATTTCAAGGTTTTTCAATCTTGTTATTACAAAATTGAAAGATTCTCGAAAAGAGATTTTCAATCTAGATTTTAGATTGAATTTTTTTCTCAGTGTACGTTAAATTAACAAACCTCAAGTTCCGCTTAGGATCAATATTATTATTAAAGGGTATTTTATTTATTTCGACCAAAAAAGTAAAATAAACATAAAGATATTTCAAAAGTCATTAGAAAAGTTGTGCTAGCGGCTCTTGAATTAGCTATTTTTATATGAAATTTTTATATAAATAATTTCAGTAGACAGATCCAGATTGCTACAATTCCAAGATTATCCTGTTCGACTGAACACAGCTTTCTGTACTTCCAAGGACTTAGGGATTTATGTAAGATAAACAATGTTATGGGATCGGTTCGATAAGCTTTCACTAAGCTGATCAATGAGCTGATAGTATTCGGAAAAGAACTTTCTGCAAAGGCACTTAAAACCAAGTTACAACCAAAGCAAATACTCAACTCTATATTTTGGATCTTTCTAATTGAATTTGTGTTTAATAAATACTACCTGAAGGCATCTTTCACTTTGGCAAAGTGTATTCAAGCATCGCTGTTCTCATGTTTATGGTTTCGTTAACAGAAACCCGTTGTGGTTTATGACTCAAGCAATCAATTTGCTGCAAAACAGCAACAACAATGCAGTCATACTTTAGTGGCTGAATCCAACATCGAGTATCTCAAGAATGACTTAACAGCATGAAAAACTTGCCAGCAAACAATAATAAGAGCTGCTAATAGCTGGCAACTTTAGCTCGGCGGTTGCGTGAAGCTTTCAGACGTGTTGCATTTCAGTTCCGGCCAACTTGAGTTCCATATACATAAAAGGTACATATAAGGAGCACTCGATTTCGCGCCGCGCTTCAAATGTGTCAAATGCATCGAGTGAAATATCAGTAATTTGAATCGCTTGCACAATTTTCCATTTTACATTGCGCAAGAATGGCAACAACAAAAAAATAGTGGCCCATAAATTGTAACAACTGTCGTTTGCATACGTACATAATATGTATGTATATGGAGGATAGATGGATGCAAATGCAACAATAGTAAAACAAGAAACTGAAATGGCAATTTGCATTGCGTTTATTGAGTGCGCAATGAATTTTCAGTTGGGTAAAATTGATCTATGCACATTGTATGCAGCAATTGATTAATAAACGTTTGAAAGCGTAAAGTTTGTAACTTGAGGGAATGGTTGGTAACGCAAGCTAGCTGGTGTCGTCACTGCGAAAATGAGAAATGAGAGAATTGTGCAAAAGTGTTTACCAACAATCGGCGGATCAGTTCAGTGCCCTTTGCTACTGGAAGAGTTTTCTTTTTGATATCAAAAATGGCATAAAAATAAAAAATAAATCGAAAATATACAAAACTCAAAATATTCCAACTATATCCAAAACCGAAAAAGAAGAAACAGGTAAATATCAAAATGAAACAAATTGGATAAAAATTACTTCAAGTTAATAAGCCAGTTTCCTTCTATCTATATATTATATTAATTCGCTAAGCAAATTTCATACACATGTTCGATTCCCTTTTTAGCATAGTAAATCTAATTCAATTAACACAGATTTGTATACTGAGAGTTGACGAATGCCAAAAGAAATAAATCCAATTATTTATTGCAGAGATCCGGAATATCTTGCTCGAATTTAAAGTGTTGTAAAAGAAGCTTTTTTAACACTTTGAAATATCTTTCAAATAGAGAGAGTAAGTTATTTTTCAAGTGTAAAGCCATCTTTACTAATCGCTGACTATAGTTCAATAGCAAAGCAAACAACTCTAAAATATTTGGAAAATTTTGCCTCACAGTTTTAACCAATTACATAACTACATAATCATGACTATGACAATACTCAACCGCAATAAATACTATGGATGACCGATGGTAAAGAATATAGTGAAAATCATAAACAATGTTTCAAACCACCTTCCGCGACTGACAAATCGTTAAATCATTTAAGGCTGAATAATACCAAAGCGGATCAAAAGTTGTAGTAATGCCAAAACTCTACTGCGCAAAAACAGGTGTCCGCAAAAAAAAAATAAAAAAATTAGCCATATGCAGAGTGTGAGTGGCTTGTCGACTCGATCCTTGCTGATAAGGTTTGATTCTTATATCCTGAACCCATTAAAAAAGGATAAAATGGGATCATGAAGTTGGGCAAATGTATGAAACAGCCAGGAGGAAGCACCTCCGAGCCCATAAGGTATATACATTCTTGTTAAACCACCAGGTTAGTGTTGTAAAAACCCAAAAAGTCCCTAAAATGGGGGTGGGTGTTGGTTAAGGGGTGTGTTGGGGGGAAAAAAACATTGGGTGGGTTTGGGGGGGACCCCCAACAATTTGGTTGTTACCCCGAAAATGTTTTTTTGGGGGGAGGAAAGTTATGTTTGATTGTTTTATATATTATATCCCTTGGTGGGGTTGTTAGATTTTTAATTAGTGTAGTGTGTGGTGTAATTATGTGTGTGCCCGCCGGTCGGGGTGGGTATACCCGTTGTGTCTTCCCCTTTGGTTTGGTTGTGTTGTGGGTGTTTTCTTCTCCGCCGGGGGGGGGGGGGTGGTAGGATGGGCGAACGGGCGCGAGGGGATGGGGAAAGGGCAGGCGAGGGAGGACTGGTTAGAAGAAAGAAACGGTGATGTGAAAAATATTGGTGGGCACATTTGTGTGGTTGGGTGTGGCTGAGTGGGTCATATTTGGGCGGGGTGGGGTGGTGTTGGTATGGGTGTGATGTGTGGGTGGGGGTTTGGGGGGGGGGGTGTGTTTGTGGGTTGGGGTGTGGGGGTGTGGGGGGGTGGGTTGGGGGGGTTTGTGTTTAGGTTTTGTTGTGGATTGGGTTGGATGTTTTTATTTTTTTATTTTTTATAATTTGTTAAATTTTTGTTTTTATTTGTTTAAATTAAATAATTTTGTTATTTAATTATTTTTTAATTAAAAATAATATTATTATAAAATTTATTTTTTTTTTTTGGTTTTGAGTCTAACACTCTTGATTCAAGAACAAACAATCTTGGATTTGAGTACGTCCACCTCTTATTTCAAGAATAGTCGCTCTCGGTTTCAAGAATTATTCATACTTTAATCAAGAACTGAAACTCTTGAGTCAACAATGTAAGGATCAAAAATTCATTCTTGAATCAAGAATTTTCATTTTTACGGAACTTTTGAGAACAAACCATTTTGATCCAAGCATGAAATTTTCCATTCTTTCTCTGAGTGCAGTTCCAATTTTTTAGATATTTCAAACATTTTCTAAAACCGTTCGATTCTATTGCATGCAAATCTTTAATACTTTTCTCTGAATGTTTCTTCGGTGTGTGTACATTTGATCGATTACTTTAATATTTTGTCAGTGTTTTAATATAAAGTAAAAATAGCAGCTAGCCAGTCACTTTTTTCGTAAATTCCACCACTAAATATGCTGCAGGCATAATGTGTATTTGTGAGATGCTGATTAAAGCTGCCTTGTCTGCGGTGCTTTAACACCGTCGCGAATTAAATTGATATCCCCCATCCATTCTGTCTTTAATTAGACACACAAAATAAATGAAATTAACAGCATGACCAAAAAGTAAACCCACAAAAAAAAAGCCAACAAGTAGAAGAAAGAAACACATAATTGCTACCAGGGTCAAAAATGTTTAATTTGTTTATTTTTGGCTTGTTTTTCATTATTCCACAACACCACAATTTATTAGCGGGAGGAACAAAAGAGAAACAAATACGAAATACATGATTGATCTGCCACTCTCAACCGACGCAGATGTCCGAGTTCAATCTGTAATGAACAAGCCGGAAAAAATGAAACTCAGTGCGATGAGGTACCGTTGCTCGATTGTGGGTTTTCAGTACGCTGCCCCTGCTGTTGCCCGTACATTTTAATGATACAATTTAAAATCAACGCAGACTCATGATTTTGCATATTTCGAGCATTAAACTTAGCCCCGGCTGCGGCTGGGCGCATAATTCAGGCACAGTTCTCGGTTTTTAACAACAATCAATGCCCGGTCAGCCGCCTGCTGTGATTTGACCAAAAACTGACAGACTCGACTCAGCTCGTCGACTAGGTGGTTGGTTGCCTGCCAAAGCTATCAAATAAATAACCGCGAGACCCGCAGTGCGAGAATGGCATGCCCAGCATTTGCCTCTAATGCCCATTGGGTGTGGCCCACCCCAGAAACGAGCCAAAAACACAAAAAAAGAAGAAAGAAATAGCCAAGGAACAGGGGGAAAAATAGAGGAAAAACATTTTTGCCTAAATGGCCAAGGCATTACTTTTAATTAAAAGCAACGCCAGCAATGCACATGACTTGAACTTGAACTCCAATCCGACAGACCAGGCACAGACACGACCACCACTGTGTCTAATTCGAGCCGAGCAGAGCACATGATTACCCATAAGCTGACATTGCCATTGCCATTGCCTCGTTCCACAGTTCGTTGCGCAGAGCGTCACAGTTTGACTTTAATCAGTTTGCCACAGCAGCAGCAGCAGCAGCAGTGGCTGAGGCAGAGACTTTTGATGCTAATTTGTAGTGAGACATTACGCATACGCAGCGTAGTCTATTTCTTCATTATTGTAGGTGTGAATAAACTTTGCGCTGTAAAAATCAGTTAAATTATTAATTGTGTGTGTTGTGCGTACTCATAGCCCACGCCCAATTTCAGTTCCAGCAAATGATTAGCATAAAGCACGTGCGCCATCAACTTGGGCCCGCCCGCCTCATTCGTATGCCCAAACTGTAGCCAATTGCTGGGTGATTGAGCTGGTGGAGGAGGCGGAGGAGGAGTGCCGGCTACCTGTTGGCATACCATATTCATGCTCGCATCAGTCGCAGGTGCGTACACAAAACGCCCCTCGGTCTTGTTATGTGGCCAGTTCTATGCAGACATTTGCACATTTCATTGAATTTAGTTGCATTTCATTTTCTCAGCGCTGCGCCATTTGATTTATGCCCAGCGGCCAGTGCACATGAATCACAAAACCAAATAAAACACAAGAAATGTGGCCGTAAAGGAAGTTTAGACTAACTGTATACCCTGTAGCAGCTCAGTTTTCATTGACATCTTCATGCTCAAAATGCTTGAATAACTTAAATTATGGAGAAACAACAAGTGAATGCTGATTTTTGATCGCAATCTTCTTAAGCTGTTTTCGCATGTGTTCAAGTTCAGAATCAGCCAAATCAACCAAACTACACAGAAGTTTGGATTGTAAACATTGCTTTGCTCTACAAACTTTTCGCTCATTCAGCTAGGACTCATGTTTTGAAATATTTCCTGCTCAGTGTGCGCCTACATGCCAAATCGGAGGTCTGGGCTTAACTGTTTGGTCTTGGCGTTGATGACTCAGTCAGCCAGTCTGCAAAAAAGGTAATTGCAGAAGAATAGCTTTATGTAAATTAAATTTGAATATAAGATGCTCAGACCACGGACTGCGATTAGAAACATATTCTGGCTTAAAACCTAACTACAGAATCAGGGCTCCAAGCCGAGTCGGATACTCCTGATATTTTAGGAAGTCCGAACCGAACCTGAACCGGTGTATACAATTTTTGTCGCCCGAACCAGAACCGGAGCAAAGAAAAGGTGAAAAGTGATCGGAATGAAATTATTTCCCGCATTCATTTATTTCTAGCTGCTTATGAAGGAAAATTTTGGTATTTTCGCATAAAAGTATATGGAAAGAAAGATAGTACATATACAAAGTTGAATTTTGGCTGGCTCGAGGTCAACTGGTTCAAAAGAAATTAACTTGATTCTGTTCACGCTTCAACAACCTGAAAATCTCGTATGTATACACTAACTTTGTATTGCCGAATAAACACTTGAGAATTCTGATAGTGTAAAATACCAGTCCGAAATAATGCTATGGTGTTTTTAAGGTTTTGTTTACCAATTGGTATAATTAAGTAATTATAATTCATTAAAGTTAATGTCAGGCAGCTTTAAATTTTTTCCCTTGGTTTAAAAATTTTCAGATTAGCCCATTTTGAACTTTTTAGCTTCAAAGTAGGATTCACGCTTCCATATTTCATAAACAATTTTGAATTTGCTTTTATATCTTTGACAAAGTTGTTGCTCTTGGCTTGGCCTACAAAACATTTCTCTGCAGCAAATCAGAAATATCACATCTTCATACTCAAAATTACAAAAGTTGACCAAAAAATAATGTTTTGACCACTTTTTTACAGTTTCTCAACTTCATCTTAAAACCCGTTAAAAATATGGTCAAGTAACAAAAGACAAAGTTGTAGCTCAGACCAAAATAAGCAAACCATTAGAACAAACCACAAACTTCATACAATTACTCTTTCATATAGTAATACGCTTCGCAATAAAACTCGCAAAAACGAATATTTTCAGTAAAAAAGTAAAAAATAATAAATTTTTTTAATTATTATTTAAAATTTATTTAAATTTTTATTTAATACAAAACAATCAAACTATTTGCCGGTGTCAGCCAATTGCTTACAAAAATTATAATTTTTTTAGTTTTGGTAAAAATTTTGCTTACTTAAGGCCCTAAAGGACTATATGAATGACCAATCAAATGAAGTTGGTCAAGGGCGTAGCCAGCTTTTCGAAAAGGTGGCTGCAGCTGTGCCTGAACTTTTCTAAAATATTTCTTTAATTATATTTTTCAACATTAAATAATTAGATCAAGATGTATTTGAAATGAAATCAGAAACAATTTTCAAAAGAACGCACAGTGGGCGAAACGGCCATTTTAGCGCGTCGAAATTAAATATCTTCCAAAGTAAAAATAAATGATAATCTTATCTCTTAGTTCTCGTTTTAAAGGTAGGGTTAAAAAAGCAAAAATTTTTTAATTGTATCAAAATTATAGACAAGTCAATTTGTTGGATTTAGTTAATGTCTATTCTTAAAACGGTGTATAAACAACATTTAATAATTAATAATTACTTTTATAAGCTCTTTTTTTTTTTGTTGTATTTCGTTTTATTTATTTTATTTTTCCCCTCCATAAAAACAGATATCTTTCATATTTTTTTCCAAATGGAAACGATTCCAACTCCGGACTACGCCGACCCCAAGATTACATTTTTTGTAATAAGAAAAATAATAAAATAAAAAAATATTGAAAAAATTTGTAAAAACAAAAAAATAAAATTGTAAAAAAGACGCTTTTACTACAATTCAAAAAATTGTTAGGTTATGTAAAAAAGTTAATGATACCAAGAAACCCTTTAACTTAAGATGAAAAGTTAAGAAACTATTCGTCATCCGAACTGTCAGAATTCTCCAAATCGATGTTGCACAAATCAGTTTCCAGCCGTTTATTGACAAGTAAGCTTACAACATCCAGATCAAGACAAATATTTTTTGCAGAGGACATTGAAGCACTCTGGAAAAGTGATGTTATAAAAGGATCGGAAGAAACTAGGAGTGCTTTAAAAACATGTTCCACTGTATTTTTTCTAGTGGACTTTCTTGTGTGGTGCTCGCGGATATTTCGATAATCCTTGTTTCTGGTTTCAAGTGCTTCCTCCGACATCATTCCAATTGGAATGGCCAATGATATCTGCACCATGAATCAAAATTTATTACAAGCCTATTAGTAAAACTTCGCAATTTTTGCCAATTTCGATACCTTCTTCTTCACTACAGGTTTCTTTCTCTAATACTGTATCGAAAACATAGTTCTCCAAAGCCAAAAACTTATTTGTGGGGATATGCTCGTTGTGCCATACATAGACATTGCTTCTAAAAAGTCCAACAAATGCAAGGGTAGCACATATTAGCAGGTGATCTTTCAAAATTTTAAACAACAAGGACTCAAACTGACAAAAAATGTTAACGGCGACTTGAACATTTGTGAACATTTTTAGTTTTGCTCCACGAAAGACAAGTGTTGGCTACTAAGGGCAGGTTGTTAATACAAGTTACTTTCACTACGTCTTTCAAGTAATACATATATGGACGGGTCACCTGCATTGATTTTTTGCTTAATACATACCTTTATATGAATATACAACCAAGCTTTTATGTAAAACAACGAGAACTTTATATTTCACAGCTAAATTAACAAAAACTGCAAAAATGCGGGAATTAATTAAAATCCACTTGCCAAAACAATTGTTGTGTTTGATAGCTCACAGCTGTTCAGCTATATATCGGAATGCTTTGCGATAAACTTTTATAAGCTAGTCAAAGTATCGGTAATCAATATATAATATAAAATTAACGCTTTTTCAAACTTGAAAAATTGAATTTCGACGCGCTAGAATGGCCGTTTCGCCCACTGTGGAACGGCGGAAAACTTAAGTTATAAAAGAAAAAGGTTTTTTCGGGGCAAAATCTATGATAAAGGCCCCTGCCCCCTTGGCTACGCCCTTGAAGTTGGTATGTTCCAATAGTTTGTTTATTTAAGTTTGAGCTAAGTTCTTGTCCTGAATTGCTAAATCAAATTCGTGACAGTTTATAAACATTAAATCAGGATGATTCTTGTAATTTTGAGATGTGACTTTTTTGAATTGCTACTTAGAAATATTTTGTAAGCCAAGCCAAGAGCAAAACTTCCTCTAAGACATCAAAGTTTACGACATGTGAATTTGCAAATCCCAATCAGAAGCTGAAATCTTCAAAGTGCTATAAAAAGAAAACGGCAGCTAACCAGACCAAACCCAGCGAAGGTTTTTGCACTAGCATCATAACCTTTAAGAATTTTTTGTCCTTGACTATATCAACTTTTTAGTGTTGTTTCATTTTAATTCAAAGCATGAATGATTCCTTACGGTGTTCATCTTATAATAAAACTGAAATGGAAAGGTTAGCATGCATTTTCCATAGTGTTGATGCATGTGCGGGAAATATGAATCGACTTCGTCTCCACTTTCAGGTAAAGTGTAAGAGGGGGGTTAGAAGAGTGGCTGCCATACAATTGCTTGACAGTGCCCTAACAGGGACTTAACAGTGGGTTAACAGTGGGTTAACAGTGGGTTAGCAGTGACTTAACATTGACTTAGCAGTGACCCAACGTCACTTAACAGGGACTTGACAGTGGGTTAACAGTAGGGGAAAAGTGGAAGAGGGTAGGTGAAAGAGGTGAGTGAAGAAGGGGGAGGGGGTGATGAAGGGTTGGGGAAAAGAGGGAAAGTAAACTAAATTTGAATATTTATTGAAGAGTGGCAGTTATTTGGTCAAGTTGGGAATTCTGTGCCATAAACTTTAATGTTACATAAAACATATCCATTATCTGAACAATGAATTAAGAAGCAAGACTGGGATTTCATGCGCAAACTGTCATTTTAGGTTCTCTACTTAATTAAAAATCAGCTTGAGTCCTAATTAAAATTAGACAATGAACCACCATCCTAAACAGTCTTCAAGACCAAGTCAAATTTTTGCTATTTTAAGATTGAGTTTATCCAAACGAATCCAAAAAATATCTTTCTGCTAGTACTTAAATTTACAATCGGATTTATCGTACCCGCTCAATTTTGAAGTACTGGATTAGTCCTGCTTTGGAACGGCATCAAGCATGAACTTCAGTAAACTGAAAGATGAATTAAATTTAGGATTCTTAAAAATTATGTTCAGAGAAAGCAGTTTCTGAAGAAACTTGGTAAAGACCTCTGCTGTCGTTAATGTTACACATAGTTCCAAATAACTTCTGCTATGTGATAAATGTGAATTAGGTTTGAATAAGCTGTTATACGTAAGGGGATAAAACTGGACGCATTAATGAATTAAGGAAAAGAAGATAGAAACTGTTTTTAGAATTAAGCCAACCGGATGGCTCTTAGTAAAGCAAGGGTTAAGCACAACAGGCGAAGTCGATGATCACTTAATATCGATGACTTTATATAACTTTTTTATGTTATTAATTCAGCAATGAGCAATTCCTAAGTCTATGTAATGCTGACATTTCTACTGCAAAATGTCGACATAAATGAAGTCACCAGCTTTAGAGGTGCATTGCATTTATTGTCTAACTGGAGATTTATGAGCATGCAACGGTGGGCACTTCCATGGCACCCACTCTCATTCCATTGTGCCGGCTGGCTATCTGGTGCTGTTATTTTTTTTGCGGTCTGTTCATTTCACGCTTTGCCAAATTGCCAACTTGACCGGCACAGGCACAAAAAAAAACAACAACATAAAATAATGAAAATGTGGGCTGCATGTGAGAGAGTTTGCGAACATAAAATTTTATTTAATGCACAAGTCGGGCACAATTTGTTGTTAATGAATGCAATGTAAGCGCAATGCTTGGCTCGGTCTGGTCTGGTCTGATCTGGTCTGCCCGGCCAGTTAGTTGCCACAGATTTAACAGCAAATTGCACCCACAAATGAGGTCAGGCAGGCGCACAATGCGCCCCGTTAGCTACAGCAACAGCCTCACGTGTCGACTTGTGAAAGTAACTGCCCCCGCCCCCTCCCCCTGCCCACATCTGCATCGGGTAACCTACCTGCTTGCAATTTCGTGTGAGTTTGCAACTAACCTTCACATAAATTATTCCCATCAACAGCTGCAGACGGGGAACCATGCGGCCTGGCAGTTTAAGACATCGTGATAAGCTGCAAGATATTTATCTGGCTAGCAAATTACATGAGGCAACGCCTAGGCGGCAAGTGCCGCTAGTGAAAAGAAAGAGAAATAGGTGGAAAGAAATAATTTCATGCATGCAGCATGTTAACGGAATGAGGTGTCGAAACAGTTGTTAAGCATCGATCGTACTTTCTGCACGGAGATTCAACTTTGTGTTTTCGCTTATTCCCAAATGATGATTATGTTATTTTAATTGGCTGCCAAGAAATCAATTAAAATTATTCACGTCGCTCCCATGGATTTACCTACAATATTTTTTATTGCCAGCCATCTATAACCAAGCCCATATTTTTTTTGTCCATAGGCCGACCAAGTATCTACATGTACTGGCAATCAATTCGATAACACTTGAATACAAAATGAGGGTCATTAATTTTATAACAAACCGAGTCAGAGTCAGAGTTGGAGCCGGAGTCAGAGTCGCTGTCCCCAGACCACTGAGGTTGAGGCTTATCCGTTCGTCAGTCAGTCAGTCAGTCAATCATAACCCGTTCCAGCCGCCTTGGCTATCACTGCAGCAAGATCTCTGGGACCCATGAAATATACGGCCAGCCTCTACCTTGAAGTCAACTGAAACAAAATTATTGCCAAACTTCATCAGTTCCGACATCTGACTTCTGAATTTTAATTGCAGCGCCTGGTAATGTCATTCCCATTTGAACCTGCAAGTCGTGTGACTATTTGGGTCATGTCAGGCTAATCAAAGACTGGCCGGGTCACGCCTACAACCATTTATCAGCCACAGCCTTTATTAAAAGTTACTATCCTCGTCGCTCTCTTCTTTCTGCTGGCAAACGTGAGCTTATGGTTTATGGCGACTTAATAAGGCTGCGGCCAGCTTTCAGCCTGTTGCCGTGGCGGTGTCTCAGCTAATGGCCAAGAGCGCGCATTAGACACAGCTTAGGGATGCGGCATGTTCATGATAAACAACCGAAGCGTTTTAAACGGCTTCATTAATCTTACTCAGCTCTGCGCAGTGCTTGTCTATTAAAGACCCGGGTCCTGCTGCCACTGCTGCGGCTGCTGCGGCTGCTGATGATGAGCAGCAGCTGTGGCAACTGCAATCAGCGAGCCGAGGCTGAGAATGTACTACCTGTCAGCTTCATGTCATTCCAGCATTTTATGAGCTGTTGCTGCGTCTTCCGACTGCCACTGCCACTGCCAATGGCACAAGACACAGTTGGCTGTCATTGTCAGTCTCCTGCTTTTGGCATAATTCACCTGGTGGAGATGAAAACGTGAGGTGAAAGGCTCTTACACAAATCCAGGAATTAAGAAGACCCGAATTGTACACTAAACACCATCAGCACAATCGTTGCAGGCGAATTTCAAATGATAGAAAGCTTTGTCGTTTAAGAAATGATGCAATTCTAAAGTATTATAAAATGTTTATTTACCCACGGTTTTCTATTTACAATGTCACGGTCTATCGATATGTGTTTTTCTTTGTGTCTGTCTTTCTACCATCTCTTCCGTTTTAATTACAGCCTCTGTGTTCGGTCCATCCTCTACTATCTCTGCCTGCGGTGTGACCATATCTCAAAGCCTTACAAATACCTTAACCATAAAATATCGATGTATTTCAATCATGGAGGTATTTTTGAAATATTTCCAACTTTCCAAACTTTACAACTGCTGAGCGAATAGTGAAAACGGAACAGAACGTAGATAGTTTTTTATCGATAGTTTTTGATAATATGTTAATTTGAATAACTATGTATTTTAAATTCCCAAGATTACAGAGTGGAACAGACAAAAAAACTGTCAAGTTACACTGAACGGAATCGATAGTGCTACCCGAACTCAGTAAATTCCTAGCTGCGATTGGCTAGATTGGTTGCTTGTTTTCTTTTTTTTTTTTTGTTTTTTTTTTTACCCTCAAAGTTTTTACTCGTTGCATAGTTTTCAACTTCATCTGCATTGAGCAGTAGTTTTAAATTTTTTTACAAATATTAAAAAAAATCATGTTTTCAGGGAGTTATTCTGATAACACAAGTTTACAAATTATACAATTTTTTTAATCCTCTACAATTTGATGTCACTCCTTATGTAAAATTATGCGCTGAATCCGAGTATGGAGCTTAAAAATTTCATAGTAGAACTGATTTTGAGATAATTCCAAATTACCGTTATTCACATTTTTGAAAAAGGACCTTTCACTTAATTTCAAATATCTCAATTATGAAATAACTTATGAACAAGTTTTGTACACCAAATTAAAGCAAATTTGCGGTGTAGCTGCTAAAACCGAAAATTACACCGTTATTTTCACCAAGAACATTTTTTTTAAATTTCTTTCTCTTTTGGATGATGTAGCCCAATGTAAAACAAACTCAAAAAGTTCATACATCGAAATCTGTTGGAAATTGTAGAAGTTATTAGCATTTATGTAAAAAATGATCAATTTCAGTTCCACCGTTTGTGTGCACAGTTTTCCTCACGCGTAGGAAACCAACAAAAGTCACCCATCATGGCCTCATCCCAAAATCCTTGATAGCGGCGTTCCATACTCTTTATGTCCTGATGAAATCGTTCACCATGCTCATCGCCGAGGTTTTCAGTAAAGAAATCAAAATGAGAATTCAAAAAATGAAGTTTCAACGACATGTTTACTCCTGTTTGCCATACAATGTGCAGCGTTTGAATACAATGAAAAGTTTAATATAATATATTTTAAAACTTTATGTATTTTTTCATAATTTCTTATTAAATGTGCGACAACTTCTTTATAGTAAGGACTTCTGAAATTTCAAAGAAATGAAGTGACAACACAACGGAACGAATTCCATGCGTCCTCCTCATCCTTGGACAACATTAAATTGAATTGGGAGTCCTCGAAAAGTATTTTAATTTGCAGCCTAACAATCACACCTTCTTTGATCTTTGCCTCGGATAGGTAAAGCAACACACTCTTGAGATATGCAATACAACATTTTTGAATAAACCCAGTTTGATATAAAGTTTTATATAAAGGGGATTCAGTATAATTTGCTCTCATACTCACACTCGGACCGGCCATTCTTTTCGAACGTAGTGCTCGTGGCGTGCTCAACTGTCCCATTTGCACAAAAAACACATTTGTTTGGTATATCCTTGTTGCAATCCTGAAACTATTGCATTAACTTTGAGGTCTGCGCAAATTTTCTAGTAATGTTCCTTGTAGTTTTTAGACTGAGCTTGCAACCGTCGATAAACAAACGCCAAATGTGCACAAATTTGAGAATAATATTATGTATTAACGATCGAAAGATAATTTTATTAGATTTAATTTGGTGTACAAAACTTGTTCATAAGTTATTTCATAGTTGAGATATTTGAAATTAAGTGAGAGGTCCTTTTTCAAAAATGCGAAAAACGGTAATTTGGGATTATCTCAAAATCTGTTCTACTGAGAAATTTTTAAGCTCAATATTCGGATTCAGCGCGTGATTTTACATAAGGAGTAACATCAAATTGTAGAGGATGAAAAATCGTGTTAACTTGTGTTATTGATGGAATGACGAAAAGGAACTTAAGGAGTCTGATGACAGATTGGTTTCCACAAGTCAATGTCTTTTTCGAAATCGAGCAGGAAGCATTGTTAGTGTCTTGCACTTTGTCATTTGAAGCCTCAACAAAATTACAAAATTATATTCCTAACCGGCAGGCATATTTCATGCTCCAAGCGTATATAAGATTCGGTCGAGCCGAAGTGAGCTTTCCCCTGTACTCATTCAAAATGTGATCATGAGATTGTGCAAATGTATGTAACATGCCAATATATTTCGCACCGAATTTAAAGTCTGTCTTCAAATAGTTGGCATAAGAATAAAGCTTAAACTTCTTTTGTTTAGTACGTAATTATGATGTTTCAAGACAAACAGTTAACTATTCCAAAAAGTATCGAGCTAAAAGATATACATATATCGCCACTGGTTAACTTCAAGCAACCAAGCTACAGTTTTCAAAAAAATTATAAGCAAACACGCCAAAATATTGAAATAAGCTTGGCTTGGCCCTTTGGGGCTGTGAAGCCAATTTTACAAACAAAAAAAATGCAATATCTTGAAATGAGATTAAAATTCTCAAAAGCCAGTTTATCAACTTTTCTATAAAGTTAGCTGAACATTTTTATTTTCGTTCTAATAGTTCTTATCCAATGATTCAGTTGCTATAACTTACATGTTTATCTTTATTGTTAAATGACTATAAATAAAACCAAAAAATCGATGCTTGTAATGGCTGTTCTAAGACGCTACCAGAAAAAAAGATCACGATATTTAGTATCATACGGGTATTTTCAGTATCAAATCGGCCTTCATCTGAAAAATAAAAAAAGTTGATATTATAGCGTCCATATGTTTAGGTAGAAATAGTTTCACATTGATATGAAAAATTGATATTTTTTCGATATTATTAAAGATAGGGCTGATATTTGATCTTTTTTTTCTTCTGTGTAGTCTTTAGGATTTGCACCATTGAGCTTTTTGCATGCTAAGAGGTTTTTTTGTGATGATTCCAAAATGAGCTTCTACAGGTGGGTGAAATCATCACAGGGTACTTCCACCGAACTCAATTAATGTGTTTGAGCCGAATATTGAATCGATCTTTCGGAGAACTTCAAAATAGGATCGATTCGTGGATCGCATATTATCCAAAAATTGTCAGAAAGATGGGACATAGTTGTGGCTAGCTATAGAAAAAACGAAGTTACAACAAATTTTTCACAGTAACGCATCAAACTTGAAGTAACAAACCTTTAAAACTTTTTGTTAGAGGTAATACAGGTAAAAATTTTTTCATTATCTTTTCAATCGAGTCAATAAAAGAAAACTTTAAATTTTCCAGAGAATCTGTTGAGAATTTTTCGCCGAGCGTACAAAAAAATACTGGGTTAAGAGAGTAGTTTTCTCACAAGCCTTCAAATTTTGGGTGGGTAACTTATCTCCTTGGAGTCTTTCGGATGGGTTTACCTGAACCTCGACGAAATGATTTCGTGTCCATTTCTCTCACGATGCCATCTCTAAGCACTGTTAAATGCCAATAAAGGTCTGTGAAAGGGTTTGCTCGCAAAAAGAAAAACAGAAAACCATTTAAAATGTGTGTTGCGTGACAGGATTAGCTGTCACGTGTCCATCTGCCTACCGTGCGTGTGTCCAACCAAAAAGCTTTATCACGTGCCCGTCGTTTGGTGATATACTCTCTTGGCTGGATTTGTGTGTGTCTTTGGCAACTGCAATTGGCAGCAATATGATGCAATTCCTAAGCCCTTTCACAATCCTCAGCATCATTTTCATTTCGCTTATCATTTCATAATGAATTTGTTTTGTCAGCCAATAAATTATGAACATCACGCTCGACGTCAACCCACAGAGTCGAGTCTCAGCATCATAATCAGCAATAAAGCATCATCATTGGCAAAATGTTGTCCCCAGTCTGCTGCGGCAGTGTTTTATCGTGCTCCAGGTTGATTTACTGGCCCGCAGTTTGTTTAGCTATTAGCTTTTGCCCTTTTGCCTAGAACAAATTGCATTTTGATTTATATGCTCGTATTGAGTTTATCTGCGACACGCGACGGGCAGGAAACGAGCGACAAGCCGCCCACATCAAAAGGGGCCCGGAGTGGCGCGGGGAGGGGTGAGGAAATTACATCCGAAAGGCAATCTCCAGGCCACATCAAAGGGACCTTAAAAATTCAAATAGGTAATTAAGTAAAACGCATAAACCACAGAACCACAGCGGCACCAGCAGTCGATTATGTACACTTCAAGGCAGCTTCGAGTTTTCACTGTGTCAATCAATTTCGCCTTCCTCCCCAGCCCCTGTCCCCGCCAGGGAAGTGCATTAAATAAACCGCAAAGCGGGCGCTTAACTCAAACACATGGCACGCTAGGCGGAAGGGCCAACGACTTGAGCTCTACAAACAAACACAAATTGTAATTGAGTCGTTGCCAAACGAGGCGCAGGCCCAAGCCCAGGCCCAGACCTAGCTCATTATGGCAGAGCGCAAATCGTTGAACCGCAACAGAAGCCAGGCGCAACCGACCGGCTGTAAATATTTGGTTGCTCCAATCCTCGGAGTTGCTCCACATTTTAGACATGCACTCTTTTTTTTTGCGTTTCGGCTTTCATCAGAGATTAAAACCGTAACCGAAACCGTAACCCGTAACCGCTAAAAACACTTTAAAATTTAAAACCGAAACCGTAACCGTAACCGAAAAATTTTTTTCGTATAACCGTAACCGTATAACCTTTATTTACAAAACCGGTTATCAGTACCGTAACCTAAAAAAATATATGGGTTAATTTCGGTTTTTCCTCTACTAGTACAATGAACATTTTACATACATATGAGTTTATTCACTAAAGTTGGCTGCTTATTTATTATGCGCCGTACTGATGCTATTGGCTTGGCATAACTAGGAAGTGCCTGGAAAGTATCTTATATACATACATTGGTGCTAAACAGTTATATAGCATAGAAGCTAGGTACTCAGACGCTGGAAATTTTGTCGGAGCGGAAATTGTTTGATAATTTCCAGAACCGCTCAGACAATGGCAAAGGCAGCAGGCAACAACTTTCGGACATTTCCAGTTTTGGCTATTGCGTAGCACTCTGTCTAACTCGGACTCACTTTGTCGTATGCGTGCTCATGGTGGAATTAATAAGGTGAACCTAGGCATACATATATTGGCCCTCAGCAGAGGCTGACGGCTTCACCTTTTTAATTGCACATGGTGCGTGCTCAATTAAACGAAATTGAACATGTTTGATTGTTAGAAAGATTACACACACACTCGCAATTGCATACTCGAATAATGGACAACATTAATTCGATTGAATCACAGGGAAATAAGCACCAATTCAAGTTTGACGGAAATTTTCAGTGCACTAAACGCATAGATGATCATTGATTACGGGTATCACGTGCAAAAAAAATCTGAAAATTAAGCAGTTCGAATGAACAATCTCACTTCTTCATTAATATGTTTCTAAAACAAACCAGATTGCTACGCAAGGTAGACATATTGGAATGGTGGGGAAAAATCAACAATATTTGCAGATCTTTTTGAGTTATCAAAAGTTGTGTTAGCAGAAACGCCCACATAAGTAAGTGTTGAGTGTTCAGGAGCAAAATTTATAATGACGCCTCGCAGGATTCGCTTGGAGAGTCAAACTCTAAATGCTATTATGATATTTAGATGTAATTACAATATTGATTAAGTTGTCATTTCTGAGAATAACCATTGGTTACATGAAGGTACATAGCGAAAAATAGTATATTCGTTGACCAAAGTATATTTATCTAATTAGTTAAACCTAACTCGATACTTCTGCGAATTGAGTATTTTCTTATATTTTAAATGAAAATTCTGTATAAGAAATTTGAACTTAGTATATGGAGCAAGATTTGTCAAAATAATATTTTATACTAATAACCGTAACCGTAATCGAAACCTGAAACAGAATAAGGCTAATAACCGTAACCCTAACCGAAACCCATATCTCACAACCGTAATATAACCGTAACCGGAAAAAAGCGATCGACCAAAACAGTAACCGTAACCCAAACCGTTATTCGTTTCGGTTTTAATCTCTGTTGTGCTAGGCGCTGCTGGGCGGGAGGTCGTGGGTTCGACTTCGCTTCGGAACATCTAAAAAAAAATTTTTTTTTCTTCTATAGAAAATAGCTTTCACACAGCCGGTCACCTTCACCAGCTTATTGGCGCCTGCTGTGAAGTAACTAGTCATGAAAAAGCTTCTCAAACTTTGCCGTTCGTATTCGGCGTTAAACTGTAGGTCCCTTTTTTTTTGTGCGAAAAATTATAAGCCCACAGGCCAAGAGATTGAAAGAAGCTTGGCTTGGCTCTTTGGGGCTGGAAAGCCAATTTGATATAAAAACGAGAGCGTAAGTTAAACTCGGCTCTAACCGACTTCGATATACCCGTTACTCATGGGAAGAAATATTTAATAACTATCCTGTGTTCCAGAGGGGGGACATCCGAAAAGTAGGCAACAAAGTATAATTCGGCTATTTGTTATCCAATCTTGATCCTCTTAACGTGTGTTGCTATGTTCCAAACAGAGCTCTGCTATTAACTGCACGAATGAGATTCATACAATTGACATTTTATAATTAAATTTTCGGGAAAATTAATCTCTCATTAATACTTGTGTTAGTTGAATTCAACGTGAATGCCATAAGTTATGGTTACTTAACCACAGCCATACACAAAAAAAGGGGACACAAAAGTGCGCTTTAATCGTGATAACCGCATATGATAAATATGACATTGATCGATATTTGAGCATTCTTTTCCCTTCCACAGCAAAACACACGCCTGGCCCCAAAGAAATTTATCGCATCGGCATATTTATAGCATCATATCTTTATGCCTAAGCTTGTTTACAGGACATCATCAGCTACCCAGGCGACACCCTCATAATTTCTTTTGCCATCAAATTTATCACAAAAACCAGGCGAGCTGAGCTGGCAAATGGGCGTGATTTTTGGCCAACCGCCTACGACTCCTTCCCCCCAAAAAAAGGAAAAAAAAAAAGGAGGAAGGGAGTGGAAGTATATTTTGGCTTGATTTGTGATAAAGTGTGTGTGACATTGACAGACAGCAAACCGGATGAAACTTTGCTTTCAATTTTCGGTGTGGAACTTTATTACTCTTTTTTTCTAGAGGGTTTATTAATAATATTTGCTCATAAACCCAAACCCCACTCGTTTTCTGCTTGCATACATTTTCGTATCAATAACTGAAAATGTCTCAAACAGCATTCTGCCATATTTCAATGCCCCCTTGCGAGCATTTGATGTTTTGCGGAAGTTAACACCAAAACTGAGGCGAAAGCAAACAAACTTTTAGCACATACATCTGGCTGGGAGGAAGTTAGAGGAGGGATTCTGGGCTAAACGAAATTATTTATTACTTTCGGCGCAAATGGATGTTGTTGTTGCTGTGGTGGAAGCTGCTGCTGCTGCTGCTGCGGGTAATGATGATGAAAAACGTGAAAGCATCGAAAAGTGCAAATGGCAAGAAAGGTGAGTGGGAATAGCTGAGGAAAATTCAGAAGGATTGCTGAGACTCAGACCCGGACTTTAATGATGATTAAATGTGCTTTAAGTTTCTTTCTTTTTTTGGTAATACGTGGGTGATTGCAGGTGGAAGCGGTGGAATTCTTTGCCAGTTTTATGCTGGCTGTGATTTTCTCAGTTTGATTTGATTGTGAAGTCAGAGGAAGATGTGTGCAAATTTACAGAGAAAGAAAATGGAATACTAGAATTAAGTTTCAGCGAGCTCGATCTTACTGATTTCCTTACATGAGGTAAACAGCGGGAATGCCATTAAAGTCGGATACCTTAAAAATTGAAAAGTCAAGATTTTAAGTTTGTAGTTTAAAGATTTCATGCTTAAAAATTGTATAGGTACACAGAGTATATTGAGTTTGTGTAAAAGTTAAATGAGTCCTTCTCCCTGTTACATACTTTTGCAGAAACTCAACCTACTCTGTGTACCTGTACAATTTTTAAGCATTACATTTTCAAAATCAAATAAAAATGCACAAAACATATCTCAAGCAAGAACAAACACAAGAAATAGAAAGAGAAACTCGATTTATGTTTGTGTGTATGTGTGTGTGCGTGCTGCCGTGAATAGCGAGCGAGGCGAGCGCTGAGCAACATTGTTATTGCAGGTCTGAACCCGCCTACTGCAAAACCTTAGCTCGTAAAGAAAGAGAGCATAGCACGCATATGAATTTGTTGTTGCTTTATGTAGGCTTATAGCGCGCGCGGCACGTATACGCGGCAGCTATTCCTTTGCGTCAAACAACAACGGATGCACGGCTTGCAGAATGGGCTTGCTTTATAGTGCCAGTAGTAAAATAGAGCGAGACGGACATATTCCCAAATGTATCCAGAGAGCTTAAGTGAGAGCGAACAGCTAACTAAATTCTGAAAAAAAACAGTGTCGACTGCGCAATCGTTCAGAATAGATCAGGGTTTCCCAAGAAGAGGGCGCTAAAACGTGACTGTGTCTCTTATATACAGTAATGCATGACTTCGGCAAGCATGTGAATTGGCGAGTATGTTCGTCCCTCAGGGGCTATGGCACGTGTCGTTATGAATAGAGAAATATGTTCGATCCCTAAATTCACTTTTTCTCTCTGTGCAGCTCACTCAAATGAGGCGGAAAATGAAGTCAGGAGTTGAGATTTATTTTGTAACATTGCGTTGGACAAATAGCTTAAAGCTAATGAGCTGATGTAGGGAAAACATTTTCATCTACAAATTTTAAGCAAATTAATCTGAGAAAATCCACACAGGCAAATGCATAGCCCTGGTCATGACCATAATCCGCAGGCGTGCATAAAACATACATGTACATTTGTGTGTGAGTTTGTGGACTGAGCCTGGGCATACCTTCAGGCATATGCCGCAATTAACACGGTTGACGGCGTGCCTTGGCGCCCACTTTGTGCCTGCCAAGAGTTTATATTTTTTTTTCTTTTTTGGCACGTAATGAGCTGGCGTACCAGACCCATTGGCTTGTCCAAGACTCCAAGCTCTAATTGCATTGACGCTATTGCTCTGGAATGACATTGAGAGCTATAGCTGCTGCTCTGGGGGGTGATTGAGTTGCAGTTAATTATGCCTGGCTGGAATTTGGACGATTTTAATGATTTTGTAGCGGTTCGCGGGCAAATGCTGACGCTTACGTCTTGCTCAAGTAAAGACCCGTGCCGGTGCCTAGCTGCTCCTCCCCTCACCCAGTCGAGTGCAATGACACACAAGATTTTTCTGTGTTGTGTGTGTCGGTGTGTGTGCTGTATGAGTATTTATTTACAGTTGCCAACGATGACGTTGCTGTCGACAGTTGGCTGTCGGTTGAATGTTTGTGCGTTAATATTTAAGCGGCTGCATGGGAACTTGTTAACACCAACGAGCCAACAACAACAGCAGCAACCCAGACAAGCGCCAAGGGAGTTGGCAGAGGGCTGGAGTATGGGGAGCAGGATGCTGCCTAGCCTCGGTGCACGGCTACGTGAGTGATTGTCAAGTGGTTGACGCTGCAGACAAATAAAATTCGCTTAAAGTGCGCCACAGTCGCTGTCGCAGTGTTGCTCGGGCTCTGTCACAGGCGAGACGCACCTCCCGACCAGCTGCCGCCGCCACGTCTCTGGGACAACTTGACTTGCTGTCTGTGAGGGGGCGTGACTGTCATGCTGCAGGCTTGTTTCAGTTACCCTCCATGCAAAACCGGTTGGGTATACAAATTTGCATTTGTAATTAAATTAAGAATTTTGCATTAATTTTTCTCAATAATTCCGAAAATTACACTAAGCAACAAAGTTTTGAGATGCCTTTGAAGATGATAATTACACTTTTAAATATTCTGCAGCAGATTTGATCCAAAATCAAGTTATTTTTTACTTCAGTGTGGAATACTTAAACGAAGTACAAAGTTCTCATTTATTGTGCAATTTTTAAGTAATAGATTCTAAATTTTTTTAGATTTTTTAAACCTTTCTTTAAAATAATCGTCAAACATCACCAATTTACCGATCCTCAACCGAACCCCGGAATACTGGTTCGGGTTGATATTTTGAACCAGAATTGAACCTTCTAAATTGTCAATATCCCGAATCATCATTGTAATTTGTTTTTGCTAACATAGAATTGCGCTTTGAGAGAAATAATGGGCCAGGCATCTAGTAAGAAATTCGATGAAGCCCGACTATAACATACTCTGTACCTCCATATATTTGATCAATTTAAGTTAGAAGCCACACAAAGTGGCAAATAAGACAAAGGTGTGTGAAGTGCTGCCCATCGATGCTGTGGCCTAAGCTACCCATCATAATTGTTTGATTTCCTTATATCTCGACTATCATTCATCCGATTTCTATCATTTTTTCGGTAAATCGATAAATAATCTTGTGTGACAATGGCCGTGTTCACCAGCACAAATCGATGACGAAAAAATCGATGGATCTAGTTCAATTGTTGAAGTTAACGAATGTGAAGTGCGACTATGATTGCTAATTTTTGTGATTTTGGTTAAAATCAAAACGATAGCTTTCACGCATACCATTTTTATTCCCTTGCAAAGGGTATTATAATTTTGCCCAGAAGTTTGCAACGCATAGAAATATTCATTTCCGACCCTATAAACTATATATATTCTTGATCAGAGTGACGAGCTGAGTCGATTGAGCTTTGTCCGTCCGTCTGTCTGTCTGTTTCTACGCAAACTAGTCTCTCAGTTTCAAAGCTATCGAGCTGAAATTTTGCACAGAGTCTTCTTTTTACTGCACACTGCTAATATGTCGGAGCGACCAGATCGGATGACTATATCTTATAGCTGTCATAGGAACTATCGGTCGAAAAGTGGGGTTTATTTAGAAAAATTTTTTGTTTTAATGCTGGCGTTCTTAAACTCTGATGTATTAAAAGATTTGCAAGGGTATAAAAACTTCGGCAAAGACGAAGTTAGCTTGGCTTTCTCGTTATCTTAAAATTTCATCAAAGCGTTTAACATAAGCCAATTAACTTTTTTTGATGGATGATGTTTGATGTATGATGTATGCTGGTGAACAGGGCCAATGTGACAATTAAATTTATCTGCCTGCAAGTACAAGAAGTATATGTCCCACACAAGTCAAACCTCTATCTTTTATCAGGTCAGAGATATATCTGTCCATATAAACGTACAAATCTCTGACATGGTAAGAAATAGAGGTTTGACATGTAGATTTTGGAATTATGATGTAAATAAATCGATATTTAAGTACTAAGGTATTTTTAAGAAATCGAAGGACGGTCCCACCGTAGGCAGAGATTCTAGAACTGGGTTGCCCAGAACAAGCTTACGGCGCGAAAGCAAATACAAATGCACAAAATATATCTCAAGCAAAAACAACTACTAAAAAGAGAAAAAGAAACCCGATTTTGTGGGCGCTACTG
This sequence comes from Lordiphosa stackelbergi, assembly GCA_018904235.1. Taxonomy (NCBI): domain Eukaryota; kingdom Metazoa; phylum Arthropoda; class Insecta; order Diptera; family Drosophilidae; genus Lordiphosa; species Lordiphosa stackelbergi. The sequence goes on from JAEIFU010000507.1 coordinate 68,221, forward strand.
CTGTCTAATGCTTTGCGTACGCCTACAACAAACCCTTAGCTAGTAAAGAAAGAGCGGAGAGCAAGCATATGAATTTGTTGTTGCTGTATGTAGTTTTATCGTGCGCATACACCGTATACGCGCCAGCTATTCCTTTGCGTCAAGCAACAACAAATGCGTGGCTTGCATAATGGGCTTGGGCACCCCTTTTCTAGAAGATAAAAGAAGACAGACGCTGTAAATAAAATGGGAACAGGCAGATGAAACCACACGTATTGACATTGCACAGACTTTATCTTCTTTCGCTTACAGGGTATCAATCACTCTTAATCAAGACCTGGTACTGTTGGGCTGTGGTCGGTTAAGGTTGAGGCAGAGGAAAACGCAGCCACATTCCTTCAGCCTCCTTTTGTCTCATCCTACCGCTTGTGACTTGCGCGTTTTTCCTATGTGTATTATTTTATAATAAATAAAAAGTCTTCTCCTTCCTTTTTGCCCTTCATGTCGGCAGTCTTGGCAGCCTGTGAAACTGTAAAATAGAATCAACTCATTCGTCATGTTGCGGAAAATGCATTTTATTTTCTATTTGGCCCGGCACATGCGTGAAAATTACTTTATTTTTAATGACTCTGATGAGGGGGGAACAGGGAACAGCAACATAGCAAAGAATTCTGAATGGGGCGACTGACTAAATGGGACAGTTGCAGCTTTGCATCTGCAACTACAATACACTTCAGTCTCAGACCAGTCCCAGCGTGGGTGAATTGTTGCAGTTTTCCCTCTTTCTTTGCATTTTTTTGTTGTCTTCTGTGCATGTCATTAACTTTATGAGTGCTTAAATGTTGCTTGTCCAGGAGCAGTGCAACTGGCTCAAGGTAACGGAATCACATCTAACAGCGACCCTACACCAAGTTCGATTGACAGTATCTGGGTAATTCGCCCAAGTGGTTCACTTTGCTGGCAAACAATAAAGCCAGCTTACATAAATTTCGACACGCATAGAGGAATAGACACACGTGCTACAAATTCACTCCGAGCCAACAATTTTGTATTCCTAAAAAAAAAACAAAATGTATATAATATAAGCCCGACGACAGATAAAGAGAAATACACAGAGGAGCAGAGGTAGCTGCCTGGCATTTTTATATATGCGCACAGGAAAAATGTCGTAAAAAAGTTTTACGATCAAACATTGCACTTTATGTGCTTTTATGTAAAATTACCGTACAGCATTGGCAACATTGTCAGCTGAGCTGTAAAAGTAGCAAAACTCAAAGGCAACAGCTGAAGGTGCAGCAGCGACCGGAGAGACCTCCCCGGGCCACAAGGCAATCAGGCAAAGTTACTTTGTGGTGGGGGGTAAATCCAATTTACTTACTCTGCCTACCGCTGCCTGCCTTTTTTTTGTGCAATATTATTTTTTTCTAGGGATTAAATTTGAATGAACCTGCCAAATATTTTTACAAGACAACCAAATTAGACAGGCTGCCTTTTAATTGATGTTCTGCGTTTAATGATGTCGTTTTATGATCCTTTTCCCTGTTACACAGCATAAAATTTATGACACCAAAAATGAAATGCTCTGGGGGCCGTTTTTGGGCAGAAACATTAGCACAAATTTTATGGCCAAATCGGAAAGTGTCAAATGTTTGGCAACCACTCGACTCATTTGCACATTAATAAGTAAATTATTTAAATTCTATCAACAGCAGCAGCAGCAGTCGCTGATCAGAGACAGACAGACAGACAGAGAGAAGCAACAGGTTTCGTTTTTCGATTGACCCATTTCTGGGCTCCAGAGAGGTTCACTGAACCAGAGACAAGAGAAGTTGAATGCGGGTCAAAGATTCCAGTATAAATTTGCATAATTAATTTGGTGAAAAGCAAATGTGATAAGAGGTCAGTCAATGTGGTTGACTTGTCGATTAGTTGAAACTACTGTAGCCATAATTCTTTTGACTTAAATGCTGCTATTAGCCAATCGGATAAGAGTTTAGTCATAAATTTTTACAAGTCTTTGATTAACCATATCTTGAGAACTTTCACGCATTGGATGTTTAAAGTCTCTCAAAAAATGTGTGTAAAATTATCATTAATATTATATAATTAACATTTCGTACTTACAGTTAGCTGACAATTTTAAAAGGAAATCGTTCTTAGTTCAAGTACAAAATTTCTTGGATTGAGGACAAAATAGACTTACAAACTTCAAAAACTGTGCTACGCAAAACGCGATCTTCCCTTTTGGATATGGAGAGACCTATTTTTAAAAACAAATTGTGAAAGCATTACAATTTTATGTGCTTAAACCAAGAACATTTTATACTTATTTTTCTCAAGTATTATTTTGTTTTGAGAGTGTTTTGGGGTTGACTTAAAAAGTTATTAGACTTTAATAAAAAACTTTTTGCACTTATTTTAACAGTACGTTGGGTTGTTTTTAAAACAAAAAACCACCGAATAGTATGATCAAAAAGATTTTATAATGGTTCGAAGTGTACTTAATGTATACCCGGAATATTTCGGGACTGAAATCTCTTCTGAAATGTGGATGGCATAGCGCAATCAGTGAAATATGCCATGACACATAGAAATACAATGGACTCAAGAGAATATATAATCCCCAAACATGATTTCAACGAAACCGCTAGGGTAGCAAAAATCTATTGCGAATTGATGACTTCTTAGAATATTGATTTGATTTCAAAACCGATGGCTTGGCCATCCATCATAGATAAATGGAACGCTTCGCCATCCGCAATATAACACGATATTGAAGAACAAATGGGAAAATATTAGCTTGATCCGTCGCCAATTTTCGAGCTGCTTGAATAATATCCAATGCTTAATGAGATAGCGATCAGTTATTAACGACTCATATTATTACTTCATTATTATTAACGACTATTATTTTCAAGCATTATCATGTAATATAAACTAAGAATGCGATGATTGGGCTTAAATAATTTCATTTGACACCCAAAAATTCATAAAATATTTAACATTTTAAGCACAATTACTCAATAATCAATATCAATTACATTTTGCTATATTCACTATATACGGATGTGTCCCAGAAATGTGTAGAGGTTTTCGTGTAAACGTTATCATTTCATATTAAAGCTGTTTGAATTTATATGTTAAGGGGTACAAATATGCCCGCCTACTAGATTAGATGACAAAAGTTTAGCGATTTGAAACCGCCTGCTAAAAGCTAAGTAGATTTGATGCGTACGAATTTCCTTCCTCATAATCTAGTAGGCTGTCAAATTTTTGGCACTTCGCAAATAAAATAGTCGCAGTTTAGTTCAAAATTCAATCGTTTATTAACTCAGCGAAATTCAGTTAAAGGCACATGGATGTTTTATGTTTTATGGGAAATTAGATGAGAAATGGATCAAATTTTTATTAAATAATAAAGTAAATAGCGATATTAGTTCAACAAATGTCTTAATACTACAAATCAACAGGTGTTAAATTAACAAACATATAACAGTTAATTGTCCAACATAGTTATATACTTTTCCGAGTTCATACGCCCATTCACTTTACATATGAGGGTCCTTCCATAGTAACTAAAACCAGCCCATATCATTAACGAACCTCCTCCAAAGTTCCGCTTAGTAGAAAAGGATTCGGGCTTCTTCAAATCGTGCACCCAAAAAAATTTGTATCAATTTCAAATTGAAACTGAAACTAGTATCATTTTTTTTTTTTGTATCAATTTAAGCCTAGAAAGTATGTATAACATTGAAACTTAGAATATTATTTTGATCCGGAGAAGTATCAATTTGAAATTAATCAACTTTTTTAAGTTCGAAAATTCGCAGCTGGCGATGCTTGACATGTCACATTTAGTGTTTTAATTTATTTGCAAACAATTCAATATGTAGTTAAAAGTAAAAGCTACGGAGCACCCTTACCCAGACGACGTGGTGAAGATATATAAACGGATTTTAAATGGAGCACACTTACAAGGTAAGCTTAAGCAGCTTAGTATAAATGTTGTTCTGGTTTTTTTTTGCCATCATATGTAAATAACAAATGAAACTATTCAGGCAGGACACAAAACAAGACACAATGCTGCTGTTGCTGTTTCAGCGCTTTGCAAGATTACGAACAATGCGAGAGGTTCGAAATGAAGAAAGCTGCAGAACTGGCTTTTTTAGCGTTTTTCGCGTTTTTCACTCAAGGTCTCTAAAGGCGTAAACCCCCACATACGGCTGGTTTCCTCATAAAGAAAGCGCGAAAACGTGACTGTGTCTCTCTCTAACACACAGTGATATATGACTTCGCAAAGCTTTCGGTGAGGATTGCGGAGTATGAACGTGCCCCAGGGGCCTTGGCTAAGGGACTCTGATGTACGGGTTCCAGCAAGAGGAAAGCCCATATAGTGTCTTCTGATTATACAACATTCGCGTGCACACGAGGCATGCAGTGAGAGACCAATGTTTCTCAATAGTGAAGTGTCCACACTTGACGAATTTAATTTATTAGTGTAAATAAAAGAAATTATAAGAGTTTAATATAAAAATAAAGTGTTTTAAAATGTTATGTACTAAGTTTATAAAAAACTGAATTTATATTACAAACTGGATAAGAAATAATTTTAGGTTGATAAAAGCTAGTATTCAAAATTGATACTTTAAAGTGTCAAATTGATACTAAAAAATTTAATACCAAAAAGTGTCAACCGGATGCTCGTTAGTGTCAAATTGAAATCATCGAAAGATCATGTTAATACTTTCAAAGATATCAATGTGATACTTGGAGTATTAGAGAGAATTCAATACTCAATAGTTTCAAATTTATGTCTAAATTGTGTCACTATGATGACAACTTTTTTTTGAGTGTGCCAGTAATAATTAAAACCATCTGGACCGTCAAGGTTGGATTTTTTCTGGTCTGAAAATATTACCTTTTTCCATTGATCGGTCCATGACATGTGTTTTTCGGCAAACTCCAATCTTGCAACTTTATGCGATACCTTTAAAGCTGGTTTAGACTTCATTTTCTTCCAAATTAGCCGATTAGTTCCAGATAAAATTTGTTGTACACGACGCTTAGTAACGGGTAATTGTAAGTCAGCTCTTATTTACGATACAGTTGCATTTTTTTGTAAGCCAGCCCGAATTATAGCGTATTTTACACGAGAAGAAATCTTTTGATTATTATTATTTGATCGATTTATATTATATTTCTGCTTTAAATTGATTACATTATCCACTGCAGATGGAGATATTTTCAATTTAATGGCAATTCGCCTATTAGACATCCTTGAAAGCAAGGATTTTGGCTGTTTTTTCAGATGATAATGTTTTTCCCTTACCCATATCAATATTGAGGGAAATTTTCAATAGGATATAATTTGTATTTGTTTCAATTAAACACGTATACATAAACAAACTATCAAATTAAGAAATTTTGGCACCTTCTTCTTACTTGAGGACTTGAAACACACTGCCTTCAATAAATTTCGCTTCAAAACTTTCACAAACTCTGAATAATAGGCAAGCTTTAGCCTAAACTAACTGTTAATGCTCTCTTTAAGCTAAAAATAGAACTAGAGAGACCAATGTAAAAGGGAGAATAGGATTGGAAGATGCCTTCTGGTTCCAATACATTTGAAGATGACTAAACGGACCTGACTTTAATTGAATTTCGCTGAAATCTCTAGAGATTTCCAGAACACCCCTGATAATAGTAATTTTAAGTAACAAATACGATTATTAAAAAATGGAGGGGGAAGCGCTGTGCCTATTTTACAGTCTGTGTGCGCGCGCGCATGTGGGTGTGTGAGTGTGTGTGCGTGTTTGTATGTGTGTCTGAAATGCACAGGGTATTTCGGAGTCTGGATACTCGAATGCAACGCTCTGACTTGTTTAATTTAAAATAATAATGACTTTTAAGGCCTTCCGATATAAGAAGCCTGTCAAAAATCACATCCTTTTTAAACGGCTTCATTTGCTTGGAATATTGCCGTCAATTCGAAAAAGTCAGTCCTAGAGTTGAGTTGGTCGACTCCGTTTTGCCACTGTAAAATTCGAGAGAGAAGACTTACTTGTTCTGTCCAAACTGAGCAAGTTTAAGGCTTACAGTTTGAACTGGATCAAAGCAACTAATAATTAAGTCACTTAGACCCGGGTTATGTGCCCCTGGGGCACTGCCTGCGACATCTCCATACTGTAAACCATGGAGACCATGGCACTCTACCAGTTTGCGCCCAGATCAATTGTCAGCCCACATACAACATTTCTCCCCAAAACTGTATCAATAATGATTTGTTAAAATTAGTTGTTTTATTTTATTTACATAAAAACTATACCAAACAATTTAAAAAATCTGATTCCCTAATGAAATGCCAATCATTATTTTGATTGATGAAGTCATTTAAAGCAGTAAGTACTTAAAAAAAAAACATGTTTATTCTAGTAATATTTTATAGAATTAAAGCGGCTTCTGACACAAAAGAAACATTATATAAATTGTTTGCTTTTTTCTGTCATGGCTGTCCATGGTATAAGGAAGACAGAAAAAACTTTCAGCTGGACTCTTTCCGTTGACATTTTTTTTACGGAGTCAAACGAAAACACGAGATGGAGGACAACTATGACGCATCTGGTTTGTGCTTTCTGGCCAAGTTGCATCTACGAAATAATTAATGCACATTCGCATAATGAAAATGGCAACTGCAAAAGAGCAGCAGCAAAAACAAAGAGAAAAGCCTCGCAGCAGCGGAGCCTGTTAACTTTTCACACATTTCGCATGGGTTTTGAGCTATATATGTGCATACATATGTTGTTTTGCATAGCAAAAGATTTCGCTGGGGATAGTTATTATAGTTGCGGTTACTTTTTTCTCGCCTGGGCTTTCATTAGTTGCCGTTGGCTGCATTTGGCACATTTCACATCGCCCGGCGCTCATTATACTAATGAAATATTATGCCTAATTAATGGAAAGTCGGCTTGGAAAAGTTGACTGACATCTGTCAGACATGTGTCTTTAACTTGGTCACTCTGTCAACGAAATTGCATCAATTAAAATGCATATTTTACTCGCATACGTGAGTGACAGCCGCAATGAATGAGGAATGGCCCCGCTGCATGTAATTTTAATTGCATCCAAACGCAAGTTCATTCAACTTCCCGACGCTAGAGACTTTCTACGTCTCGCATTCTGCCCCCCGCCTCTCTCGGTTTCTGTGTGCGCTACACAGCCAAGTGGCAGCCACAACAGTTTTACAGCGGAAACAACAAATTTATATTAAAATGTTGCGTTTTTTATGACATTTACAAAACTTCTGTAGCTTTAATACACAAGTAGTAGTATACACAGATTTTTGGGATTATCGAATTGCAGTCATGTTGGAGTTGTACTATATTTCTGCGTGCTGGGATTAACCCGATTCTGAAACAGCTAACTTTTTAATAAGCAAAGATCTATCTCCATCAGTGGTGCCAAAACTCACATGAGCAACAAGCAAACGAACAAATGCCTAGTGAGAGAGGAAAAAGTCGAAAGCCCGCTTCGTGAGGGAGCAAGCCGCCGAGCCTGCTATTTTAACACTCATATAATCTCTCTCTCTATGCGTGTGTTGGCTACGACGAAGGCAGAATTATAAGTTCCTATCCCATGGGATAGTCTTTTGGCATTTTGGGCTCCACTGATTTATATAATACAAGGCCATACTTCGATTCGAACTAAACTTGGTTTTTTTTATATGCGAAGTGACAAGATTAAGTCCGGCTACTGATTATGTTAAAGGAAATTCGTTCGTACAAATCTACTTAGTTTTGAGCAGGCGGTTTCCGGTCATATTTGTGCCCTTAAACAAATAAATTTAAACATCTTTATGCCTAGAGTACACCTCAACAAAGCATCGGCCTAAACAAAAAACTCCATATTAAAATAGTTCACAAAACACAGGCCTTTGGTGTCAAAATATGTGTGAGTTGTTTTTATACTCTGTACCGAAGGTACATAGAGTATATTAAGTTTGTGCAAAAGTATGTAACAGGGAGAAGGAATCATTTCCGCCCCTATAAAGTATATATATTCTTGATCAGCATCAATAGCCGAGTCGATATAGCCATGTCCGTCTGTCCGTCCGTCCGTCCGTCCGTCCGTCCGTCCGTCCGTATTGCCAAACAGATTTCAGAGATAGAAAGAGATAGAGGTTTGTCATGTATGGGACAAATGGTTCTTATACTTGCAGGCAGATCAAGTTTATTTTCAATTTTTGCCACGCCCCCTCCCGCCCCCGAAATTTTGAAAAAACGTCATATCTCCCACAGTTTTGTAGATAAATGATTCGTACCTTCTAGAGTTAGAGTTAGTCAATAGCAACATGTATCGATTTGCCAAAGAAATGATAAAGATCGTATGAGCGGTTCTCAAGTTATGAACAAATAAGTAAATAAATGTTAGGAGAGAGAGAGTGAGAGAAAGAAAGAGTTAGATAGAGAGAGTGGGAGAGGAACTTAGAGATGAGCGCAGCAGCTGCAGTGCATTCAGCTCCTTCTCCAGGAACAGAGTATGTTATAATCGGGCTTGACCGACTTTCTCACTTGTTTTGTATTTGAAATTTTGTGTTTGGCAGATCCTTTGTTGAGGTGTACTAAACATAAATATGAGATGTTAACGTTTATACGAAAGCAAGTTGACGTGATAACCCTAATGGGATGTGTTCCGTGTTGCCCATTTAAACCGACTACTTAAAGAAGAGCGAACTTAAATCGTCAAATAAATTTTAGTCTCTTTCGACCTGATGTGGTAACCGTAGACAACATTTTTCTACTTCACACATAAACCAAAACAACTTTACTAGCCCAGTTCCACTGCCACATATATGTATATTAGGTCGATCCCCAAAAGGGCAAAAAAAAAAAAACGAGAAGGCCGAGCTAACTTCGTCTTTGCCGAGTTTTTTATACCCTTGCAAATGCATTTTTAATACATCAGAGTTTAAGAACGCCAGCATTAAAAAAAAAAAAAAAGTTGTCGTTTGTCCGTCCGTCGTTGCGTCTGTCTGTTTTACGCGAATAGTCCCTCAGTTTTGGAGCGATGAGCTTGAAACAAAAATTTTCTTACTAAGTCTTATTTTTAGCATGGCGCTGCTAATATGTCGGACTAAACCGAACCGGAGAATGACTATAATACGGTTGGGAGCTGCATTAAACAAATGTTCGTTCATGTTTTTGTATGAGAAACTGTTTTGTTAAACCTCATACTGCTCTCAAACAAGTCACTGGTAATAGTAATGTTTTGAAGCTGATCTGCGAAGTTTTGCTCGAAAACCTAACCCGTTGCAAGCTTTTAGGTATCAAAACCGGGTACAGACGAAGTTAGCTTACCACCTTCTTCGTTCTAAATTAAAACTCCACTTATTCGACCGACAGTCACCGTGACGGCCAGACACGGACGACGGCAACGCATCTATAACTCACGCGAGATTTCGTGCGTGAGACACGTCTAACAATTTTAAAACAAAAAAAAATTTTCTCATTAAAACCACTTTTTTCGACCGGTAGTTCGACTTTGACAAAAACTTCCAAATCTATGTGAAAGTGTATAATATTAATAATCGCTGAAGTGGGAGACGTTAACATTAAAAACAAAAAAATATCTCACAAATACCCACTTTTCGACCGATAGTTCCTATGGCAGCTATAAGATATAGTCATCCGATCCGGTCGGTTCCGACATATTAGCAGTGTGCAGTAAAAAGAAGACTCTGTGCAAAGTTTCAGCTCGATAGCTTTAAAACTGAGAGACTAGTTTGCGTAGAAACAGACAGACAGACGGACGGACAAAGCTCAATCGACTCAGCTCGTTACCCTGATCAAGAATATATATAGTTTATAGGGTCGGAAATGAATATTTCTATGCGTTGCAAACTTCTGGGCAAAATTATAATACCCTTTGCAAGGGTATAAAAACAAGTCTCAGCATTTCCAAAGCTAATATTTGGTTTATAATTAATAATTGTGAAAATCAAAAAATTCTAATTTAATTTTATATGGGCGCGACAGAGCCTTTAAGTTTTCCAAAAAATACTCACTCAAATTACATTGAATGCAAATGTTTACAACGAAATTATTGGTTCATTTCATTAACTGTCATCTTTTGAAATAACACATAGTAGTGGTATTTTCGAATCAACGCCGACTATTTATAAATGAAACGAGAAAGGCAAAGCTAACTTCGTCTGTACCGAAGTTTTGATACACTTGAAAAAGCTTGTCACAACGGTTAGCGACTTCGACCAAACTTCGCAAATCAGCCTAAAAACATGAAATATTACCCATGACCGTGTTTGAGAACGATAATATTGAGAACAAACCAGTTTTTCTCACTAAAACCCATTTTCCGAACGAACATTTGTATGGCAGCTACAAGAAGTAGTCATCCGATCCGGTCGGTTCCGACATATTAGCAGCGTGCAGTAATAAAAGGACAAAGCTTAATCGACTCAGCTCGTCATGCTGATCAAGAATATATATACTTTATCTGGTCGGAGATGATTCCTTCTATGCGTTACAAACTTCTGGGCAAAATTATAATACATTTTTCAAGTGTATAAAAATATATATAAATGCGTATGACTTAATCAGAAAAACTTTAGAGACTATTGGCGTCCGTTAAAACTCCACTTCTTTTACTTTTCCTCCTTTTTACGATTATTACAGAGCTAAAAGTATCAGATAGGGGGTGAGACCGTGACTAAAATTTCATAAGTAGGAGGTCTAACCTAATGCACATCAATGTGGATTTGATGTGATGATCTTTAACGAAATAATGCGTGTGAAAATTAAGATGAATCTTTCCACTTCCGAGGGCAATAAACCGAACTCTTGGTTGATGGGCAAAAACCCGTTTTTAAATTAAAAAGGAAGATGTATATTTTATATTTTGTTAGCAGACAAACTAACATGACCTTGTGTCAGTAGGCTCTCTTGAAAATCAGTTTTTAATTTTTTTAAATTTTTAAAATGCCCTAAGACTGCTTTATCTCACTGGAGACCATCAAGCAATCGGTTCAAACGAATGGGTCTTTAGCAGTCAAATTGTTAATTTGGACAAATGGTGCGTACCACAGTTAATATGTACTCAGAGATGCCGAAAACTCCAGATAAGGATGCCATTCATTGCCACTTCCTTTGGATGGAAGCAAAGCGGCAAATACGCAGATTGATGAAAGAAGCTGCACAGAAAAATAAAATGATATGATCTCGAACTCGATATTATATTATTTCATATCAATAAATAGCCGATATGACAAACTTAAAAATTGACATGTTCGAAAATATAAAAGTGAAAATTTCGATCATTTCAAAATGATATTATTTAAGATCATATTGATATTTTATAATTTCATTGTTACAAATAGCAGGTAATAAATCAAATACTATTTACTATTACTAAATACTATTGTTTTATAGAATTTATAACTTCTTGACCCCGCCTATAACTGGGGATTGAACTCGGGACCACTTGCACGTCACAAATTGTCATGGCATGTGATATTGAATAGAAGAGGTGGATATCCAATTATTTTTTTTTTTCCCACTTCCTGAAGACGAGGTTGTATGTAGTGAATTTGTTTGAGCGTTTATTATAGTTCAAAAACGTTCAAGAAATTAAAAGAAATATGTATATGTGCATCATATTTTTTTCAATATAAATAAAGTACGAAATTCGGTTACGTAATTTTTGGCACGCAGTTTGATTTGTAGTTAAGTTCTATGAAATAAAAACATAAAATAGCAACAAATTATTTTAATGTGAAATGAAACTAAAATTCAAAATAGTCTTTACTATATAGTAGTAAATATGTATGTTGTTATGGATAGCGGCCTATGTTTTTTATTTGGGATTTTTTAGCTGGCTCAAGGTCAATGTTTTTACGTGCTTATTAAAAACAATCAAACACGAGTTTTTAATAAGCACGTAAAAAACATTGACCAAGTAAATATGTAGTAAATCTTAATAAGTGCATTTTGAGTTTTGCCTATGTTATTGTTATAAATGTTAATGTTTTAATAACTTTAGTAGTCAATGTTGTTTCCATTATTCATTATAACTAAATTTAGTCGAATTGGCGTGGAATCAACTAGCGATTTAGGAGTGGATATATTAATATTTGCCCATTCTTCTTCAATTGCCGGATCGGATCGCTTCCGACAGAAAAACACCTATGTATACTGAACTGGCCAGCAATAAGTCCGGACCTGAATCCCATTGAGAATCTCTGGGAAATCCTTTCTGCTAAAGCTTTCAAGAATGGGAGGCAGTTTCGAGTCAGCTAGGTCTTAGGCATCCCACTTTAAAGTAAGGTTTCATCATCTTTTTAGAAATTCTACTTAATGACAATTGGGGCCTTAATGATAATTGTTTACTGTTGAAAAAGAAATTGGTTCACCAATTTACCAAAAAGAGAAATAAATGACATAGCTTATTCTTAACCATGAGAAAAATTATAGCTAAAATATGTAAAAATATTCGCTTTACTTTTAATTTGCTAATAATTGTAAAGACAAAGTGCGGTTTTCTTCCAAATGTATCCCATGGACTTTGTTTGAGAAAGTAACTAAGCATTTTCCACTCGGGTTGAAGTGCTCTATGATGATGAGAAAACTAGCCCAATTAAAGCACAAAACTTAAAGCAATATGGAGAGAATGTTGCTGTCGTTGCTGCCAACTACCATAACTCTAATGACATAATCTGCTCTTAGGCAACACAGACACACACACACACACACACGCAGGGAGCACAGAAGCGCCCTTTAACTAATCCGCTTAAGTGACTTTTGTTGCTGCTGTTGTGCTCTTGCGCTGTTGTTGTTTGCTGGAGCTTCTTCTCTCTATCTCACTCTCTTTTGCTTCTTTCACGTGTATATTAAACTTATCGCCAGCAAACAACCGCAATTATAAAATTATAATGATAATACCCAACTGGGGAGCGGTTGGAGCTGCTGACAGTTGGGCTGTCATTCAGTTGTTGCCTCAGTTTGTTGATCTGCGGCCGAGATAAATACTCATACCAAAGCCAAGAGAGTTATTAAAACAAGGCCTAGGCCGCACGTCAGCCCGCGTTGACAGGGCAGAGAGACTCCTCCTCGGGTATCTGTATCTTTCAGCAAACCAGTTGCTGCTGTTGGCTAATTGCAGCTGGCGATGATAACAGCAGAAAATAAATCCAAAAACACAACAATCCCAAGCTAATTATTAATGCCACTTTCCTACTCTCCACTCTCTAATTGCAGAAAATGTTGGCCGCACTGACCTGAGGAAGGACGCAGCAAAAGCCTACAAAATGAACTGTCTCTGCCGACCCTCGCGGATTATGTCCGTGCGCATCAATCTGCTGGACGAAACCGAGTTTATACACGAGATCAAGGTAAGTGTCAACATTGGCTGACATAAGCAGAAAACAAAACTCTTTCCGCTCCATCAAAAGTGTTGCATACTTTACACGTGCACCGCACAGCCGAGCACCCTCATCAATATTTAGTGCACAGCTCCAGCAGGCGCAGGCTGTTCCGACTTTGGCAAACATTCAAAGTGTCATCACTCACACGTCCACATCCGCACGCCACAGCCGGTTTTCCCTTTTGCTTTAAAACTGCTCACGTTTGCCAAATTAAATGGGTCGTCAGTTGAGGCTCTCGGCTCGTTGTCGCCTTTTGTGTCTCTTGGAAAATTCTGCTGACTTTGCACGCCATCTCATAGAGCTGGTTGGTGGCATCATCATTGTCGTTGTGTGTGCGGGCAGATCAAATAAATTGTTGTGATTTTTGTTCTCATGTTTGGGTGGCCTGGTTTCAGCAAACCTTAGCAAAAGTTATCCAAGCAAAGCAATTCTATATAAATAATATGGCCATAAAATTGTAGTCTTCGTATATTGGACTTTTAATTGAAAAATATGCCTTATGATGGCACAAACAAATGGTTGACAGATACAAATTGATTGGCAAACAAATGCCAAAAAGAGCCAAATTAGTTTTTAAAACTCAATAGAAATTTGAACTATAATTAAAACCCGAAACAAGACAATTGTTGGGATATTCTTTAGAAACTTGAACATAAATTTTTATTAAAGAAAAGAGCAATTTAACTTGTGTAAGGATGATTTTTAATTGTGTATTTGATGGGAAATTGAAATTTTTCTGTTATTTTAGTTTTAAGGCCTATACTCAGATATGATAAATTTTTAGTTTGGTACGATATTTCACATGAATAGAAACAATTTTGTACAGCTTTGAAATCTGAATACGTTTGAAAAGGCATCTTATTTGTATGAAATTGTTTCTATTCATGTGAAATATCGAACCAAACTAAAAATTTATCTCATCTGAGTATAGGCCTTCAAGTACGACTTTTTTATTTTTGATTATGTACCGTTTTGGTACACTCAGATAAACTAAATTTTTGCGAAAACGGAGTTCCGATAGGGGACAGCTGAAGGTTCAGGGTGACGTTGTAACGCCAAAATACCACCCTTCAACTCTAAAATACCAGCAAATGTAAAACGATCACACTGCATGCTAACGCGTGTTGTGTTTGCATTTGAGTTGGGATAATTGTTTTTTTACATATTTAGGGATATTTGGAGGAAATGACTTCAAATTGCGTAAAACTATTATTTATTTTGTCGTATTTTTGTAAAGACATTCAAACAGTTTCGTTTTGTCATACCCAATGGAATTCTATCAGCTGTTCTGCCGGTCAAGTTAGCGGCACCATAAGCATTCCGATGGGTATGAGCGAAAATTTTAGTTTTTCTGAGAACTGACTCAGAGCAGAAAATAGTCGGTAGTACAATTTAAAAGTGTATTATAATTTTAACAAGAAGTTTGCAACGAATAGAAGGAATCATCTCCGACCACACAAAGTATTTATACAGGGTTTGTCCGGAAAGTAATAAGACAGAGTCGATTTAAAAAAATTGATTGAGCCATTCGTTACAATTCTTTAAAAACTTTAATTGCATTGAAGGCGTCGTGGAAGGCATTCTCCGGAATAGCCTTGAGAGCCGCGTGCAGGCTTGGATCCTGTCGTCTCAAAATGCTTGTCTTTCATCGGCCTTTTCGGGGGAAAACAAAAAAAGCGGGGGCCACTCTGGGCGGCTGCGGAAGCGTTGGGGTGCCCGCCTTGGTCAGGTAGCTGTTTACAAGAAATCACTTTTCAAGTTCAGTTTTGGGACCATTTTCGCACACACTTGCGCATGTTCAAATGCTCCGTCACAATGTCATGAAGCACAGATTTTGGTAAATTTAACATCTGGGCAATTAATCGAATACTTAGACACATTCTCGGTGTTAGTCGAAGTCGAAGGTCTTCCAGCACGGTCTTCATCGGCGACCTCTTCCCGGCTCTCCAAAAAGGCCTGGTGCCACCTAAACACACCACTGGGTTGTCCTGCTTGATCATATCAAACTTCTCTGTAGCAGATTTACCGAGTTTCACACAGAATTTAATCCCGTACCTCTTGCCGGTTTGCACAACTAACAGAAACACGTCGAGCGAAAATGCCTCTCCTGACTCTCCAGGTGCTCGGAGACAACTGATCTGCAGTTCGCTCGTTAGCTAAGAACGCCCTCTAAGGAATCCAGTTAATACGCGCACGCTCCGAAGTACAATCAGTCCTTTTACTTTCCGGACAAACCCTGTATTCTTGATCCCGCATGCCGAGCTGAGTCGATTGAGCTTTGTATGTCTGTTTATCCGTCTGTTTGTCTCTCAGTTTTGAAGCTATCAAACCGCCGGGTCGGAAAATGGGTTTTACTGAGAAATAATTTTTTGTTTTATAATTATTAATTTTATATGTTTTTAAACTGATCTGGAAAATTTGGTCGAAATCGAAAGCCGTTCGAGCGTGCTTTTTCAAATGTATTAAAACCTTGTCACAGCCGAAGTTAGAATTGCTTTCTCGTTTTATGTGGAGTTGATACCAATCGGAATTGAATTAGCAATCATTCGCGCTTTGGTTTTAAATCAAACAGTGTGTAAATTGTACTTCATATAAATGCAACCTATTCCTCTCTCGCAATTTAAGGCATTTGCTATTTCAGGTCCCAGCAGACAATGCAAGAAAAGGCCGCAAACAAAATTAATCTATTTTTTTAAGTCTACAATGTTCATAAATCAATACCAATGTATTCCTCATTTGAACAAACTATTCTTAATTCAGGCCCTGGGTCGCAAAAAAAAAAAACAGAGTGCAGATATTAAAACCGATACGAATGACGGTTAGGGTTACGGTTACTGTTTTGGCCGATCGCTTTCTTCCGGATACGGTTGTATTACGGCGGTTACGATAATTAATACATCATCATATAATACATCATCTGTATCGGGTTTCGGTGACGGTTACGGTTATTGGAATAAAATATCACTTTGACAAACAATGCAGACAAAAGCGGCCCAATTTATAGTCTCATTTATTCAGTTCAATAAAGTTAATCTTTTTAAAATAATAACCCTTTTAAAATTTTCTTATAATCAAAATAATCGTTTTTATTACAATAATCTAATCAATAATAATCAGTTCTATCGTTTTTTGAATATTTTTGATTATTTAAAAAAAATGTTTTTCTTTATAGTTTATTCTGTGGTAAGTACTAGGTGTCTCGATTGTTTGTTACTTTTCAGTTTCTTAGTATTGCTTTAGTTATAATTTTATCCTTTTATTTTTTTTGTTTTCACTTTGTTTTTATTTAAATCATTTTTTTAAAATTTAATATGTTGAGACCGGCGGTCGTTTTCAAACGTTCTGATTACTTTATTTTTATTTTTCATCGTATCTAGTTTTGCTTATATTTAGCTTTTTATTATTTAGTTTTTAATTTTTTAATTTATAATATTAATTTGTTTTTAAATAAATTATGTATGAGCTTTTTTTTGAGTATTAAAAACGCTGTTTTGGGCTTCCGTTCGAGAAAGTTCGTTTTGTCAGTACGTTCGTTTTCGTTTCTTTTTACTTTTTGAACGTTCATTTTTCTGACTCTCCAACTTTTCACTTACACACTTTCTTATCTTTTCGCCACGTCTAAATTTTTCTTTCTATAACCGTCCTTGCCTATACTTTTTTAACTTGTCTGTTTGTCTTGTGCAAAACGGGCGATATCCCGTTACAAAAAAAAAATCTTGATTGCTATCTAGCTTATCCGCGTCCTTAAATTTGTTGTTTTTTTGTTCAGTTCAAATCTATGTTTTATAAATCTGCCAAAACTGCTTATCCTATAGATCTACGATTTGGCATAGACCTTCGTTTAGTTATGCAGGCGCGTGAAAATTTAGAAAATTTTTCCGCGAGGTTGGTGAAAAGGCCAAAGAAAAGTTTGTATGGGCCACATAAGTGGCTGTGGCGCTCAAACAACATTGTGGGCAATGCTGTTTTGCTAAGAGCGCGAGAGAATGGGAGCGTGAGAGAGAACGACTCACACTCATGTTTCATGTAAGTGTCTAGGCTCTCTGAGACAGATGATAGCTGAGATAAGAGACAATTAACAAGAGAGAGAGGGAGAAAGATTATAAACAGAACGAAATGACATGTTGGTGGAGAGAGTGAAGAGCGCAGGAATGGTGGCGAGTGGTAAGAGTCGAGAGCTTTGGAGAAAAGCCAATTTGAATTGAATTATAGTTGAAGAGTGGCTGCCATGAGGTCAATTAGCTTTGTATTTAGTCCGCAATTATTGGTTTAAGGAGACGAGTCTGTTCCAAATTCCGCAAACGAGTGGAATTGTCGCAAATCGAGTTGATTGCTGTTCCGTATTCCGCAAATCGAGCAGAATTGTTGTTTTGGAGTTTCACGTAATCAAGCCTGTGAATGAAATGTTTGGGTTCGGTTCGGAAAAGACTTCGGATCGGTTTGAGATTAAAAAATTGCGGCTCGGTACAGTTCTCATTCCTGGGAGATTATTAATAAAGAAAATTCTTGATTTAAGAATTATTATTTTAAGCAGTTTTGATATCAAAAGTACGGTAAGACAAAATATTCTTGGATCCAAGCCGAAAATACTGAAATCAAGCACGAATTTCTGAGACGTTCGAAGTCAAAATTAATCGTCTTCTCCTATGCAAGCAGATTTTGTCCTAAAAATGAAGAAGAAAAATCTAAATTGAAGCCGATTTCTGTCTCGCCGATTCGTGCTAGATTTCTCTGGGTGTGGTAATAACATTTCATGCCAGTTCAGAAATCCATCTAAAAATATTTCATAAATGAAATTCTAGATCCAACTGATAAGCTCTATGAGTATCCTTAACATGGTAAATGCCGCTTGCACTTGCTTGTCAACTTGAAGAGGTCTGCGACATAATTAGCCATGACTTAAAAGGCCGCCGGTTGATTACTTGGCCAAAGGGGCACACACACACACATACACTCTGTGCATCTGCATCCGCCATCATGTATGTAACCATTCGTGGACCAGTTCCACCTGGATTCGCCCACGGCTCCCATTCCTGCTGATTGATCGAGCAGCGAGTGGAACGACAGGCTAGTTAACCAATTCTTGGAACTGACTAATGACACTCTGTTGCATGTGGCAGCGTAAAATTGGAGCACGTAAAATGCTAATAATCACAGCTCATCAACAAGAGATTTATAATAATTTTACAAGCGCCAACAAGCTGTCTAAGCCAGTGCTTGACTGCTGGCTAAGGCATAAATTGTGCATTAGACGCATGTGTGTGTGTGTGTGGAGTGGGCGTGGCATCAATTTGACAATGGCAAACCAGAGCGGACAGGCAGGCAGTCGCCAAGCGACACGACGTCGTCGCTTATGCCTCGGGGGTCATTATTAATGAGTTTAAACTGAGCCGCCAGTTTGAGCCACGACAACTTATCGCTTGTAATTATTGGCCAAATGGCTCACGAACCCATGCTCAGTCACATGATTGATAAAAGACTCGCCGACAAATTCCAATAGCCATGAATGAAAACTCAAAGTGCCGCAGCGAGAGAGAAGAGAGCGAGAAGGAGACATGCAAAAAACTGCGTGTGGCCGTCAGCCTCAAACGTAATTTTATTTACACGCTGAACAGCAACGCTTTTGCCCTGGCTGTCTGTCAACTGACAACCTCTACTGCCCGCGTTGTCGTTGTCTGTGTTGATTTTGACGGCTGCCGATGGGCACTAAGCGCACGCACTTAAAGCCGCCACACGACTGCAGGCTAACATTAATGACAATACAAGTGCCTGAGCAATGGTAGCGAGCGGATAGGGGGGAGATCGGGGATTCTGCGGTCGACTCGATTTGCATTTCATTGGGCACTGAGCTGAGCTAACCAGTCCACCGAAGATATGTACACACATCCGTGACATCAGTCACCGTCTGTCCCTGAAAAAAGGTGTCGCAATCAATATTTTATGGCCCTGACGTGAGGCACGAGCGTTACGTTGCGTATGAGTGATTTTTGTAAGGTGTCAATTTATTGGGATACGATTTCGAAATATTCAATAATATTGAAGTGTAAATCTAAATACTTGAGTGAAAATGATCATTTCGAGGGTTGCACGCACAAACTAAAATCAATTCCATTAATTTCTAAATCTAATCTGTCAAACTTATTGTAAACGTGGGGTGGCTCAGAACAATTACGCGTAAGTACGGAACAATTTTACATTCCACGGTAAACGATATGAATGAGTGGTAAACATTTTACTTAAAGCGACGAAGCACCCATTCTAAGCATGATTGGACGATTTGAACTTTTTGCCACTTGGAAACTGTCAGTTAATTTGAAGAAGTCCAATTCTTATTTAAAGCTTTTGGACGCATATAACGATGACAAGAAGCTAAAACCATGCCATTTGGCAGCTGCATATGCTACACGCAAAGCATTAATAAAAAAAGTATCGTTATCAAAAGTGCTCCAAAATTTATTTTTAAGCTACTGTCGTCACTCAGACACAGAAGAAATTGCGTCTCTGACACGCACAAGCAAGTGCGAATGCCTCGCTTCGAAGTGAGTTAACCCCCACAGTTGCAGTGAACTCGATGGAGACTCTTTGATAAGGTTTCTTTTTTCTGTTGGGATTGTTAGACTGATCCCCAGCTCAAATTATGTACCCACCGCTGTTCCAGACATAACACGCTTGGCCCTCGACACCCCATTGGATAATTTGCCAATCAGCATTAAAACCCTCCGCGAACTTAACCGAAATACAAGCACAGCTAGTCTGCGACGCACTTAAATTTGTGTTCCACAAGCACAACTGTATGTATTTCTTTTTGACGGTTGGCGAGCTGGGAAGAAAAGCTAAAAAAACTTTCACTCTTCTGTTTGTAGACTATTTTGATCTTAAGTATGATTTTCACCAAATTTTAAAGCTCCGAATTGGCTTGCTCTACACAAGGGGTGCCCAAGCCCATTTCGCAAACCACGCATTCGTTGTTGTTTGACGCAGGCGCTCCTGAAGCTTACATAGAGCAACAACAAATTCATATGAGTTCTAAGGTTTTGTTGTTGGCGGCACGTACGGTCCTGGCTTCGTTGAGCGACAACAGCTTTAAATGTGCTGACTACCTGCGCATCAGACACACACAAGCAATCAAAAATCGGGTTACTCTTTCTATTTTTTGTAGTTGTTTTTGTTTGAGATATATTTTGTGCATTTGTATTTGTTTTCACGCAGCCGTAAGCTTTCTTCGCACTACCTTCTCATATTAAAACAAATTGGGAAGGAGTAAAGCTCGATTTCGAGTGCATTTCAGACATTACAAAAACTGAGCCTGAGCTGAGTCCCATTCTGTAGAAACCAGAAATAGAACTGTATTAATAGTTTTTTGCCTTATCACGATGGTTTCATTTAAATATTTGTCAAACGTTTTTTCTTACAAATTGTTAAATTTAGAATAAATTAAAATATTATGGACAGTCTCTTACTTGTAAGGTGTTGCATTTTTTTTAAACTTTCTTCCGCAAAACTTCTTGGAATAATTCAGGCTAAAAGATCAGGAAACACGCCAAACCCCGGAAATTCGGTTTGGGTCTATATGTTAAAAAAGGCGAAAATTTTCGATTTTTAGCTTTTCGATTGTTTACTCCTGCTTCTCCAGTTGTTTTTTTATACCGTCCAGCTTTTCAAAATTTCACCAAGATTAATAAAAATCGGAAAATCTGTATAGTATAGCTGAAAAACTACAAAGTTCTAGATCGGTCGGGATAGAATTTATACCTTTTTGTACTTGAAATTTCAACGATGTTTAGTTCTTGTAATGTACTAAAATTAAGTTCGAAACATTCTAGAATAGAACAACGACTGCTAAAGTCATTCAAATGAGAACAAACGTTCTTGAATCAAAAACATTTCGTACTAACAGTTAACCCAAAAATTCAAGTAAATATCGAAATTAGTTCAAGTACAACATTTCTTGGATTAAGTACAGAATAGACTTACAATGCAAGCTCCAAAGACTGTGCTACGAAAAATGCAAATTATTTTAAGTTAAATCAAAGATTTATTGATATTATAGATGACGCATGTGAAACAAAAAACGATTGTTTTTGGGAGCTGACATTGGATGCAAATTTGTGCTTCTCGCTGCCTGTACGAGGAAACATATATTGAAATTTAGCTATACGTTTTCTAAATTAGCTATACGACTGAGAGCAAAAGTTTATAGATATTATAGATGACACATGTGACGCAAAGAACGATTTTTCTTGGGAGCTGACATTGGATCCCACAAAAATAAGTTTGTATGAGATGCGGTATCTATATATGAAGTGTCTTTGGTTAAATCTTTTCTTCCCTCCTGGTTCGGACACATTCGATATGGAGTGAGGGTAGATTTCTGACGTACAGTGTAAACATCTTGGTTTTTGGTTAACTCGTTTTCGTTGGATTTTGATATTATAGAGAGATTTAGACCTAAACTGGGAAAGCTTAGAATTTTTTGTACTTACTTTTTAAGGTATTATTTTGCTTCAAAAATGGTTTGGGGTTGAATTTAAAATTTATTAGACTTCGATGAACAGCCTTTTTGCACTTACTTTGAAAGTAAATTGGGCTGGACTTAAGACCATAACAAATTAAAACTATGACCAAAAAGATTTTATAATAGTTCGAAATGTACTTAAAATATCCCGAAACAGTCTTAAATTAAGTATTTCGGTATTTGAAAAAATAGTACTTGAAACAAGGATTTTGTACTTAAACTAAGTATTTTCGTACTTACCGTACTATTGACACCGCTCGTACTTGAATCAAGTACAAAGTTCTTCGTTTTTTTCTGAGTGTCGCACAAAATTTATTGTGCTTAGTGCCCTTTAAAGTATGCAGTGCTTTAAATTATGAATGATTCAGAATTATATCTACCTCATATTTTTCTTAACACAAGATTATATTACTGGTGCGACAATCTGAACGAATTTTAAGTTATCCTGTCATAAATACCTCATAATGTTTGCGTTTGAATAGAAAATTTAATAAGGAAATATAGTTTGCATACTTTGAAGGGCATTAATCATGATCAATTTGATGCTTATTTATAAACGTAGTGTAAGTTAATTGCACTTACTCAAAATAAAACAAGAATATCTAACCAACTATGTCTGCATGCAAATAAAGTAAACAACTTATGAAAACGAAGAGACGAGCATATCCTAATCGATTCTGATTAAGATTGCAGTTCGTGATTGCTTCTTCTTTTGGTGCATTGCATACTTCTGGGAAAAATTAGTATGCCCTTTCAAGAATAAATCTTGCTAGAACTCTGAACCCTTATTCTTCGGAGTATATAAACTCCACTAACACATGCGACTTTTTAAAAGTAACTCTGACATTCCTAAGCTCACCCAAGGTTCAACCGACAAAACTTGAAAAATGAAGTCCAACAAAGACTTTGCCAATGGCGCCGTTTTAAAGCTCAGAACTGAAAACCTGGCAAAACTGTGACAAATGATTTTGACGACTTCATGCTTAGGCAAACTTACATACCCGTACACACACTCTCATACATAAGCTGGATCTGAGTGTGCGCGCATTTTTGTCATTTATCATGCTTACAATGCTAATGACATCTGGCCAGGGCGCTGGGCCAAAAACAATTCACGGCTCAGTCTTCGCAACCTCAAGTGCTGCTCCATAGACTTGGTACTTAAAGCAGACCAGAGTGTGGTGCGGCCAGCCAGTGTTGCAGCATAAGGTTATATAATTATATCTTAACGGTTAAAATACTCAAGTCTTGGGGCTGACCACTTGCGTGGGTTTTGTTTGCCTACCGCTTAATTCTGTCAATACAGGGTGCCCCCGCTCGGTGGCCATTTGAGAATTTATGTAAATCATTCCAACACACTTCACACTGGCCACAATGACATGCCGAAATGGCAATGCCTGGTTGAAGTGTTTCACGAGCAAACACTCCAACGACCGTAACTCGAACGCTGCTCTATAACCAACAGAATCAAATTGTATACCCACATTATATGGTGTACGAAATTTTTGGTCTTGCCCCGAGCGACATTTAATTAGACTCCGACGTTCACACGCCAAGCTGCCGCAGCTCGCGTCATTTTGGGCAAAAAAAAAAAAAAAAAAACAAAAATAAACCTGCAGTTTATGGCCAACATAATTAAGTTAAAAGCTTTTTTACAGCCACCCCAAACTGGACACAGCGCGCGTTCAAATTGATAATGAAAATAAGAAAAACCCATGAAGCGTGTTTAATGGCTAAATAAATGCCCGCGTCTAGATTTCTGTGCAGGCAGGCACCCACACCTGAGTCTATAATGGATATGGAAGGTGAATGTAAACGAAAATGGGCAGTTTTCCAATGCCAGTCCATTGATTAAGTCTGTCAAATCAAAATGAAAAGGGCGGGAAGTGAAAAGGCTGGGAAAGAGCAGAGGTCAGGTTAAAGGAAAATTAACTTTAAATAGTCAATTTCCTTACCAGGCAAGCCTTTTAATGATTGACCTCATCCTCACTTTGCCCGAACCTGGTTAATTGATTAAGGAGGTGTTCCGGAGCAAAAGGGACACATCTTGGGCAATAATTAGTAAGAGTATCGCTACTACTATTTTATACTCTGTACCTAGAGTAGGTTCTAAATGCAGCGCTTCTGCTGCTCATCGCTTAGTTTCTCTCTCTCTCTCGATCTTTATAATTTTTTCGGCAAATCGATACATATTGCTAATGACGAACTATCTCTAGAAGGTACAAATCATCCATCTAAAAAACTGTGGAAGATATAACATTTTTTCTAAATTGCGGGGGCGGGAGGGGGCGTGGCAAAAATTGAAAATAAACTTGATCTGCCTGCAAGTAAAAGGAGCATTTGTCCTATACATGTCAACCCTCTAACTCTTACCATCTCTGAGATCTGTTTGTTCATACGGACGGACGGACCAACAGACGGACAGACAGACGGACGGACGGACAGACGGACATGGCTATATCTACTCGGCTTTTGATGATGATCAAGAATATTAATACTTTATAGGGTCCGAAATGATTCCTTCGCCATGTTACACACTTTTGCACAAACTTAATATACTCCATGTACCTTCGGTACAGAGTATAAAAATTATACAACTTTTTAGCAGGCTCTAGGTCATAAAGTTATGATTTTGTCCATAACTTAAAACAAGACACGCACAACGTCACAAAGGCGGCTGGTTGACTGTCTAGCTATTTCATAAATATCAATTCAATCTTCAGCAGTCTTGGCCTGTATTTAATAAGCTGACAGCAGTGTTATGACTGCTTGGGAATCCCAAAGGCAGGCTTGTAGTTGTAATAAAAAAATCTTTATTTTAGTGATCTTAGTGTTCGGAGTTATTTTAAAGAAGATGTTTCCATTTATTTACTGGCCAGTTGCAGCTAAACTGTCATTTGATTTGAATTTTTGTTTTAAAGACAAAAATCCTACTGGATTAGAAAGGGGGCGTTCCTATCTAACGAACGAGCGGCTGGTCAGTAGTTTTCGACCACCTGCAAAGTCAGGATAGGCATTTTCGAGCGACGTGTTTCTGTGAGTGGTGCAAGCCGGCAAGTGGTACGCGATTGAAATCTGCGTGAAACTAGGTAAATCTGCGACAGTGACGATTGATATGATTAAGCAGGCTTACCAAGATGTTGCTTCAGCAAGAAGTGGTGTGTTTAGGTGGCACCAGGACTTTTTAAGGGCTGGGAAGAGGGGCCGATGAAGACCGTGCTGGAAGACCTTCGACTTCGACAACCACCGATAATGTCGAAGTCCGTCGACTAAGTATTCGTTTAATTGCCCAGATGTTAAATTTACCAAAATCTGTGGTTCATGAAATTGTGACGGAGCATTTGAAGATGCGCAAGGGAACATGCGCAAGTTGTGCGCGAAGATGGTTCCAAAAGTGAACTTGAAAAGTGACTTCTTGTGAACAGCTACCTGACCAAGGCCGGCATCCCAACGCTTCCGCTGCCGCCCTACAGCCCAGATGTGGCCCCCGAACTTTTTTTGTTCCTCGCCTGAAAAGGCCGATGTAAAACAAGCATTTTGACACTACAGAGGAGATCCAAACTGCATGAACCGCGGGTCTCAATGCTATTCCGGAGAATGCCTTTCACGACGCCTTCAATGCTTGGAGATCGCGCTGGCAGAGCTGCATCGACGCAAAATAGGCTCTCTATTTTGAAAGTTTTAAAAGAATTGTAACGATAGGCTCCATAAATTTTTTTAAATGGACTCAGTCCTATTATTTTCCGGACAAACCCTGTCTGTACATATATTGCACTATGACTGTAGGTACAGATCAGCGGTGGGGAGCCTCATAGCCCTTCTTACCCGCGCAACCCGGCCCATAATTTTTCTAATTCCACGACGCAATTGATATTACAACAAACACACGCTGCATCGCGTTGATCGAAAGCAAATGACAAAAAAATGACGTATAGATAATCGAGTTGGAAATCTTGTACTTTTTATATAGCGCAGCCTAAAAGTATGCAATTTTTTATGAGTTTCCAGATTTCCCTGGAAAAACTTTATGAACATTTTTTATACAAATTGGAATAAATATTATCAAAATAAATTTTAAGGTTTCAGAGCACTATCCCCGAGGACTAAATCGAAACTTTTTTTTTATTTAGTGTAGAAACTGGGAGTTGACGACAGTAAAGTTCTAAGACACCGGGAGGCAAAAAGTCTTACGTGACTTGACAGAATACGGAAGTGGCTCATGGTAAATGTAAAATTGGCTATACAGCCCCTTAAAGAGGCCAAGCCAAGCTTCTCACAATCTTTTGGCGTGGCTTTAAATTTTTCGCACAAGAGAAATTGACCAACAGTTGAACGCCGAATCCGAACGGCAAAGTTTGAGAATTTGCTTTTTCATGGCTAGTTATTTCACAGCTGGCGCCAATACCTGGTGAAGGTGACCATATGTGTTAAAGCTAATTTCTGAAGAAAGAAAAAAACTTTTATTATTAGATGTTCAGAGGCGGGATCGAACCCACGACCTCCCGCCCAACAGTCCAGCACACTAACAGCTGGGCCACAGACGGCCACGGTCTAAGCTGATAGTTCGATAATTTTATAAATTCTGAATATCTTTGTTTCTAAATATATTAAAATTTAATTTTCTAAATGTTTCTCTCAATATTAACCATAATAATCATAACTGGTTAATAAAACATTTTTTCAAAACATAAGTTAAAATTAAACTAAAGAATAGAAGGCCAAATCAAAATCTTTGTAAAATGGAGTAAAAATTTTAAATATAAAAATACTATTAATTCCGCCGATTCTACAGCAAAACTTACGCAAAAAACATGTCTTGCCGATTTGTGGAGTTCGAAACTTGAGTTTCGTCGATTTCGGAACATACCAAACAGGCCTTAGAGCCACGTTTGGAACCGTATAATTGCAGTGTGCGAAATACTGTTTCTTTTGGCTAAACACATGATTAACACATGAATTCATTTTTAAAACTACAGGCCTCTGTGCCTAGAAATGTTGATCGGTCTGATGGATGCAGGAATTTACTATAACAACTTTTGTAAAGTATTTGCGTTTAATATTTCAACATTCTCTCTTCGCTTTCAGTGTATTAAAAATCGTAATTAATTATCAAAAAAGGGATAGACTCGAAAGTTGAACATTTTACCTTTTGCGAAACTCAACGAAGCATTTTCTTTTATAAATATAAATTTGGGCAGGGGGTAATTACTTTATCTGTTGCTGAAGTTGCGCTTTTGCTTCCTAATAGGATTAGCAAACCCCACAAAAAAACAAAAATTGGAATCCCCTTGCCAAGAGTTCGTTCGTTGGCTTTTGCAGCTGTCAGAACCATAACTCAGTGTCATGTCGAGTCTGGCCTGGCTATATTTTGAATATCTGCGTGGCCGCAAAATCTCCCCCCGAGACAAGACAAAAACCAATTGTTCAATGGACGACTACAAGACAGAGAGAGGGAATCGAAATAGATTTGCAAACAATTTGCAACAATTCAATCAAAAAACTTTAAACGCAAATACAAAATAGACAGACAGACAGACACGGGGGGACGTGGACCCATGACGGCCATCAGATAACTCACTCACTTGGTGGTCTGGGCCTGAAACTGAGTCTGCGTCTGAACTGGACCGGACCTCAGCCTTATTCACTTTTCGACTTTTTGCGCCCTATGTCTCTGTCGGTCTGTGTGCCGTTTGTTTACCGAAGCGTTTGAATGGCGCACCAGCCAGCAAACAGAAACGGCCAAGAAATTCAAGGTAAACCACGGACTAAGCTGGTTCTTTTTTCTGCTGGATGTGCAAGCGAGGATGAACGCAAAATATTTGCCGGCCAAACAATGATATCCCACATTGGCACTGTGGCATCTTCTGACGGAAAACGCAAGTGATGCTGGGCGGAGGCCAAAGCGGAAGTCGTAGCTCTCACTCAGCCGGAAAAGCTCAAGACAAGTTGAACAGTTGCATGTGCAATATTTCACCGAACGCAAGTCGCTGCATATTGGTTGCCCCAAGCCGAAACTTTTCCTCAAAGTAAAAGCCCCCCAAAAGATGCGACAAATGTCAACAGGCCAACGAACGAAGAACTGACAACATCTGTGACATGGCATAGCCTAGAAAAAACCACGTACATGGGGCGACAAAAAAAAGTTCCGCTATGAGATGATGACGGGCAACAGCAACAACAACTGCAGCCCAGAAGGCTAAAGCTTGAAGTTGAACCTGAGCCTCAGCTCTCAGCCTGAGCCATCGCCGTCCTCATCTAGCATCATTGTCAAGCTTTGTGCCCGTTTGGCGTGCCATGCGAAATAAAACTCTCGTAAACAGACAGCGCCGCTTCTGAGCTGGAAGCACGTACTGCACAAGAAAGGAACCGTCTGCAAATGGCCAATGGCCGGCAAGTGAATACTCTAGACTCTGAAAGACTCTGAAATTTAAAAATAGAATAGAATAGAATAGAATAGAAAGAAAGATAAATAGAATAGATAGAATAGAATAGATAGAGAAAGAAGAAAAAGAAAGAAAAGAAAAAAAAAAAGAAAAGAAGAAGAAGAGAAAGAAAAGAAAAAAGAGAAGAAAAAAAAGAATAGAATAGAATAGAAAGAATAGAATAAATAGAATAGAAGAAAGATAGAATAGAATAGTAGAAAGAGAAAGAATAGAATAAATAGAAAGAAAGAATAGAATAGAAAGAATAGAATAGAATAGAATAGAATAGATAGAATAGAATAGAATAGAATAGAATAGAATAGAATAGAATAGAATAGAATATAATAGAATAGATAGAATAGAATAGAATAGAATAGAATAGAATAAGATAAAAAAGAAAAAGATAGATAAAAGAAAGAAAGAAGAAAGAAAAAGAAGGATAGAATAGAATAGAATAGAAAGAATAGAAAGAAAGAATAGAATAGAATAGAATAGAAAGAAAGAATAGAAAGAAGAAAGAGGAAGAAAGAATGAAGAATAAAAGAAAAAAGAATAGAATAAAAGAAAGAATAGAATAGAATAGAATAGAATAAAAAAATGCAATAAATAATAGTAAAAAACAAAAAGAGGCTAACTTGTTTAGTGATTTTTGTTCAGTGGCTCTGTTTCAGCGACCCTTAATCGGTGATTCTTGTCCAGTGGCTCTTGTTCATAGCCTGGTACTGTGATTCTTGTTCAGTAAAACATATTCAGTGTCTCTTTTTCCATTGTAAATGATAAGAGACTATTGCTCAGTGACTCTTGTTTAGTGACCCTTTTTCAGTTACCCAGGTTAGGTGATTCTCTCTTGTTCAGTGACTCTTTTTCAGTAGCTCTTATTCAGTGACTCTTGTAACCTCTAGTGAATCTTCCTTAGGGAGTATTATTCAATGACTATTGCTCTTATAGTCCCTTTCCTCAGAAGTTCCAATTCTCTAACTTCACGACAATCCTCAAAGTATCAAGCCAGGAAAAGGGTATCTATCCATCCAGCTATGACAACACCAACAACAGACGGCAAGCCGAGACGAACCCTGGACTGAGCTGCAGGAATTACGCAAATCTCGTTTGTTGAATGTGTTTTTCAGTTAGGTAAAGATGCGCCACGATGGGGTAGGAGGGGAGGGATGTGGACATAAATCTGCTTTAGCATTTTGGCTCTGGCTTGTTTTGTGCATACCGTCGACACGATGTAGCCTGCCATTGCTTTCTTTCACTTTGTCGCCGTTTTGTCTGTGACATTGCGAATGGCTAAGTATTTTTTCCTTCTTCTTCTCTGGTTCTGTGCCTCTTCGACTCTCTGTTCTTAGCAATGTTTGTTTGTTTGTTTGTTTGTTCGTTTTTTTCGAGTTGCTGCTCTTGGCGTATATCCTCTGAGCTTAAAACTCATAATGCCGTTATAACCGAATGCAGCTGTGTGTGTGCGTGTGTCGTTGTCAAAGGTCAGCGCACGTTTAAGCCAAGCATCGCAATTATACGCACAATGCAATTGCTGAGCAGCCAACTGAGTCTAAAGGGGATGACGACATTCACATAGATAAGACAGCATATCCTAGCAGCCATTTCTGCTCGTTGTTGGGGCAACAAATAAGCTGGCACTCGCTTTGCCAGTTTCCACTTTAAATTAAAGAAATAAGCTGACAGTGGAAGCGAAACACCGAGTGCAGCAGAAGAGTTTTGCACTAATTTCGCACAGCAACAGACTTTGTATGCGTTAATTCTATTAAAGGCTGGCGTGAAGCAGCTCCAGCCAGCCAGGGGAGCCAGCAAAAATGTGGGTTAGTCACGTAGCTGAAGTTGGCTCAGGCGTTGATTAAGTTCCCACTAAGACGCTGCTGGGATTTTCCAAACCCAAAATTGTGTCTCGCCCTGAGACACCGACATGTGTGCTATATTTTCCGGTTTACCACTTTGGCGTACACTAATTAAGTTGCTTGGCAAAAGAACTTATTTTGCCGACAGCTGACAGGCTAAAAGTGTAAGCTCATTAAGCGTACTTGGCCAAGATTCGAGATTCGCCGGAGCCACCACCATTTCCAAGCAACATCAAAGTAAGCATAATTTGATTAAGACATTTAAGCCAAAGACCTAATCATCATTAGCATCCACATAATCATCGGCATCTCCCTTTTTCTTGCTGCAACCAGACCAGAGCAGAGCCAGACATCATCTATATGTCATGGGTGCTCGGTGCTCTCAAGCAGACGAATCTAATTTATTGAACTCTGTCAGTGAATGAGCTGTGGGCGGTCCAATATAGGCCCTCGCCCAACATAAAGTTTCGCCTGGACCCCGAAAACCTTTTGGGACTTAAACACTTTTGTTTGCACAAGTTTTTCCGGGTTTTGGTCCGAAGTCTTGTGATTAATTGCAGGCCATTGCGGCCTCTACATGTTACGTTGATTTTTAGCCGTAAAAGTTATGGTGAAATGATTTTAGACATGCATGAGGCGTAGTTCATTAGGATTCACGTTTATTTGGTTGTTTGTTTCGGGTGTATATTAAACGAAAGGGTGGCCGCTTGGTGTGCCAGCACATTTACCCTTAAAACATATGTGAAAGCAATAAATATCAAATCGGATGATAGTTAATTAATCAATATTTTAAATATGGAGCACTCTCTCAACGAATGACAAGGGGGTTACGCCAATCGCACAAGTGCGAAAAGAGTAGACATTAGTGTAGGGTTGCCGGAAAATATCTATATCGATTTTGATATTTTGTTGTGACAAAAACCATCGATATTATCGACCTTTTCTTTAAATAGACCAATTTTTACAATTAGCAAGCCAATTGAGGAAATTATGATATCATTTGACTATTTTAAAAAAATCTTAAGATCGTAGCTGCAAAAAATGGAAAAAATTCGATATAGAATCGATTTCTCTTCTTTCCGATAGCCTTTGTGTATCGGTATAAACTCAAGAAAGCAAACTTAAAGTTTTAATGGTAACCTTGAATTTCAAGGGTTATTCTACTAGATTTGTTGAACAAATTGTATAAAATCAACCTTACTTTTATTTGTTAGTTTGCTCTTTGTAGTTGGTCCTTTATGTATTCTTATAAGTTGAACTAAAAATATGCATTTCAAACCACAGACTAGAATATCTAGATTCACAAATTGCTCCGTCGACACCGCTTCTGTCAGAAATCAGTCAGCTGTTGTGGTGTTGTGTATTGCTGGTTAAGGTTATGTTGAAACATAACATGACCTCGAGCCGGCTAAAACTTTCAAGTTTGAATATGACAAGGGCCGTAAAAGCAATCACACTTGTGGAAACTTTGTTGACTTTTCTGACCACAATTTAAGTACATTTTCCCCATTGTGTAAACGTTTTAAATTCAGGAAAATTGATAAGGATTGATGCGATTAAACTGTTTTGGAAAAAAATGAACTATTTCTGTTAATACATATACAAGTATGAAGCGACTTAGCCTCCATTTTCCACACTATGTTTCACTTGAATTGAAATGGAGATCACAAGTACTTTTCTGTTCAAAGGCTATCATGTCATTTTAGTGAGAGTCAAAAAATATTGTAAGCAAAATTTTCAAATAGACTGGTTCTGCGTTTTTCTATTTTGACAAAACAGAAGATTTGCTAAGCCAGAAACTTTTTATAACAGTCAGAAGGAAGCATTTCTGATCATATAAAGTATATTAATAATTATTAATCAGCATCAACTGTCTCGTCGATATAGCCCTTTCAGCCTGTCCGACGGTCCCGTTGTCTGTAGGAACACCTAGTTTTTTGTTTTGGCAGTCGCTTTGTTGAGGTGTATACTAAGCTTAACAAGGCAACTTAAATTGCATTTAAGAAATATTTACAATAAAACTTGTTCAAGATGTAGAAGTTGTGTTAAAGTAAGTGTAACCAAAGACACTACATATATAGACACCGCATCTCATACAAACTTTTTAGTTTGGGATCCCACGCCAGGTCCCAAGAATAATCGTTTTTTGCGTCACATGTACCATCTATAATTCTTATAAATTTTTGCTCCCACGTCAATCGTTTTCGTAAAACCAACTTCGCACTAGTTCGAAGAGTTCCTTAAATTTAAAATTTACATTTATATTCGCAATATCTACACAGAGAAAAGAAAAAAAAAGAAAATATTTTGTGCTTGAATTCAGTATTTCCAACTTAATAGTCAACTGAGTCTGCAATTACTGCCACCAAGTATGCCAAACTTATATCGGTATGTTTTTTTAAGTACTGCATACCTGAATATAGTATTTTCGGAATGGTGGTATCTTCTCTCAAGTAAGAGTCTATAAATACTCGATTCAAGTTATTTTTTACAATTTTTCCGTGTCTGGGACTCGAACTCACCATTTCGGGAAACTTCCCAACACAGTAAAGGCCAGTATCTCAGCACATTCGACTATCAACGTCACTCTAACGACAACAGCAGATTGTAGTTAAGAAGCTTTAACCCCTCACTCCTTAAGCATTCATTTGGCATTCAGAGCAAACAGAAAGGCATGTGGTGTAGTCGGTAAGACGTAGTTTTGCAAGCGGAAGGCAGGGGCTGTAGTCTCAGTCGAAGCATCTAATTTTTTGTTTTTATAATCTTTTTATTTTTATACACTTGAAAAGTGTATTATAATTTTGCCCAGAAGTTTGCAACGCATAGAAGGAATCATCTCCGACCACATAAAGTATATATATTCTTGATTAGCATGACGAGCTGAGTCGATTAAGCTTTGTCCGTCCGTCTGTCCGTCCGTCCGTCCGTCCGTCTGTCCGTCCGTCCGTCTGTCCGTCTGTCTGTTTCTACGCGAACTAGTCCCTCAGTTTTGGAGCTATCGAGCTGAAACTTTGCACAGAGTCTTCTTTTACTGCACGCTGCTAATATGTCGGAACCGACCGGATCGGATGACTACTTCTTGTAGCTGCCATACAAATGTTCGCTCGGAAAATGGGTTTTAGTAAGAAAAACTGTTTTGTTCTCAATATTACTGCTCTCAAACACGGTCATGGGTAATATGTCATGTTTTTAAGCTGATCTGCGAAGTTTGGTCAAAGTCGCTAACCGTTGAGACAAGCTATTTCAAGTGTATCAAAACTTCGGTACAGACGAAGTTAGCTTTGCCTTTCTCGTTTACATTGCACTATGTCCCCAAAACCAATTTTTTTCGTCAAAACGTCGAAATGTAATGGACACAAATGTATTAGTTAGCTTAGCCTTCTCATTTTTCATTCGATTTACTTTAAGCTCGATTTGTAAGCAAAATGGCCGATAATTTCTGCATGCAAAAAACGCTTTTTTCATCTGATTGGCTTTAAATAAGAAAGAGAGTCAGTCAAGCCCGACTATAATACACTCTGTACCCCCCAATGTTTGTATATATCTGAGCAATTTAAGTTAGAAGCCACACTAAGCGGCAAATAAGCCACAAAGTTTGTGAAGTGCTGCCCATCGCCGTTGCGCCGTTGTGTGCCTTTGTTAAAGAGTATAAACAAGTGAGAAAGTTGGTCAAGCCCGACTATAACATACTCTGTACCTGGAGAAGGAGCTGAATGCACTGCAGCTGCTGCGCTCATCTCTAAGTTTCTCTCCCTCTCTCTCTCTCTCTCTCTCTCTCTGTATCTCTCTCTTTCTCTCTAACATTGTGCGGCGTTGGTTGTGAAAGGGTGGGAGGGGGTGGCGGGGGGTGATTCACTTATAACTTGAGAACCGCTAATGACTAACTATCTCTAGAAGGTACAAATCATCTATCTACAAAACTGTGGGAGATATGACGTTTTTTCAAAATTGTGGGGGCGGGAGGGGGCGTGGCAAAAATTTAAAATAAACTTAATCTGCCTGCAAGTATAAGAAGCATTTGTCCCATACATGCCAAACCTCTATCTCTTACCATCTCTGAGATCTGTTTGTTTATACGGACGGACGGACAGACAGACAGACAGACGGACAGACAGACGGACATGGCTATATCGACTCGGCTGTTGATGCTGATCAAGAATATATATACTTCATAGGGTCGTAAATGTTTCCTTCTCCCTGTTATATACATTTGCACAACTTCATGATCTCCTTTTACCCATTTTTAATGGGTACAGGGTATAAAAATAATGCTCTTACGGGGACTTGATCCGGAGATACTTGCGAAAAGTTGCGAAATCTCTGCATATTATTTCGTCGATAGCAAGTGCGAAATATAAGGCGCTCATCTCTAGTTGCTTTATTTATCAAATTTAACTTGGCGGGGAAAATTTAAACTAATTAACAGCGAATAGTTATGGTAGCTTTTAATGATGCAATATTTGCTACAATAGCTTTATGTGATTTGTAAGAAACGGTAGTGAAGGCTTCTAGGTGTTCAGGGTCCTTACTTGCAGTAAAGATCCAAGTGGAGCCAGATGTAAAACGTAAATAAATCGCAAATAAATAAATCGTTTGTAGGTTCATCTGACCTTTAATTGTAATTTTTCAATAATTTGCTCAATAATTTGCTCTGGACACCTGAAAGGCAGAATCGACTTTTTGCATGGAATCTCGATGTTATGTATTTATAATCAACGATGATTAGATTTACACGACTCGGCAAAAAGTCCCCAGTCTGACCTAAAATTCTCGCTCTCCTTCGACATACGAATCGCCTCTCCACAATTAATCCTCTTTCTCCAAGATCCTCATCATCACCCTCTCGAATAGAGCTATTTCTTAAAAGAGAATCACACTTATTTGTTTATATGCATGGCATACGCACACATTCCTTTGCCGACAAGTTGGTCAAAAACGACATGAGTGGAGCTAACTCCACTTCACATCGCTCCTCCTTAAGTTGCGATGGATACTACACCACCGCTTTCACTCTTCACACACTTTCACTCCCCTCTTACCCGTTCTTCTCAACAATCATTTTATAGCATATTAAACTCAATAAATATCTATACTTTCCCAGATAATTTTTGTCAACCCGCTATCATAATGCTTTACATGATGAGCTAGGTCCATCTTCTCCTCCAATGAAAATTTGTTCATCCTTTTTAATGTTTTTGTATAGTTGTCCTACTCATTTTAAAACTCCGCGCCAAAACACTTGTATTTACAAATATGGTGCCTACCGCCATGAGTACGAGAATTATGTTTACATAATTTCACACCTACGAAATCATCTCTCTCGCGTGACTATCGGGTGACTATCGCGTGACACATTGACTCGGGTGGCAACGCTCTGTTATCGATATGACAATTTCCGCGTGCTTATACACTCCGAAACAGCAACCCATAGACGAACACAATAAGCGACGTGTCTTTTTTTTATATGGACTTTTTCATTTCCGGGCATTTCCCGCGTATCTCCATACCTTGTAATGCAATTTTGAGCACAGGACATTCGCTGTGACAGTGTCGCTGTCGATGTCAGAATGTCACATCCTCGTGTTGGAGTGGCATTTAATGCAGTCCACACAAACGCAATTAGTCTTCCACACTCAACACTTTGCATCTATGACTCTCCTGTGGCTGGGCTTAGCATGTGAAACATCAACTGCGGGGCTGGATGTGCGCTGTCATATATAGATTATCGCCTGGTCCAGTCAATTTTCTTACACTTCAAGTCCCCAAGGACAACTTAAACAGCTTCGCTTCGATTTCTCGCTGGTCAGCAAAAGTTTAACATAAATTCAAAGGACTCCGAGTTGGTTCACACTCGCCGGCCATTAAGTTTATTACGCAACAACAATAAAACATGCCAATACCAAACAAAAAAAGGGATGCGTTGCAGGATACGAATGTGCACCATTGGCCACCGAGGGATGTTTTGGGCAAGCACAAATGCCATAAATAAAACATGGCGAAAAGAGAGCAGCAAAAAGCAAAAGTCAGTGTCTGGTCAGCGCCAAAAATCAAACATGTTGAAGCGCCAGCTGTGGCTCCACATGCGGCAAACATTTCCACAGACAATGGAAGAAGCCACAAAAAGGGGCGACACGGCACCTAGGTGTAAGGGCGTGGCACAAGCCTCTCCGTCTGTGGTTAACAATAGTATGCCCCTGGCCATAGTTTGGCTGTTTTTTTTGCGGTTCCTTTGGCAGCTGTGGCCACCTTTTCCGGGGAAGAGGGCAAAAGGAAACGAAATCCCCCCGAGAATAAACTCAATTTATTATTGGCACTAGGAAAAAGAATTGGCATTTTAAAGCTTTAAAGGCCAGAAACAAATTAAATTAGACCAACAGAAAATTGTTGATTGCCTGCCGATTTGCCATAAATTGCTTTTTTGTGTGTGCGGCGGCCGTTTCTGTGTGTTTTTCCTTTATTTATTTGGTTTGTTTTATCGGCAAAGCAAAAGTGCAAAAAGAAGCAATTTTCCAATTGAATAATTGTCGCCGAACGAAGTTTTCACTTTTGTCGCCAGTGCCAAGTCAAGCAGAGCGGCGTCCAGGCCAGTCAATGGCTCAACAGTTTGCCTTGGCCTCTCCCCTTTTTTCCTTTGCTCTGTTTCAACAGTCATTTTCTTGTCTATTTTCAGGATGATTTGCCAGGCCAGGCTCTGTTGGATGTCGTCTTTGCCAGGCTCAATTTAATCGAGACTTCATACTTTGGCATACGCTATGTGGACGAGGAAAATCAAACGGTAAGTGTGGGTGTGGGGGAAAGCGTATTGGTTTTTTGGGAAATTCATTTTCATTTTCATTGAAATTCATTGAGGCGCAAGGAGCCAGACAGCGAACTCTTTGAGTTCCGCTCCTATGCGAGTACGAGGAAATAATTTCACTTTCAAGAGCTCAGGCCAGAGCTGCTTTTTTGCTCTTGGGCCTGCCTTTATGTTTCCGTTATTAAACAAACTGCCTTTTTCCCCTACTCCGTAGCATTGGCTGGATCCTGCCTCACGTATTTCACGGCAACTGAAGCCCAAGTCGGATGCATATGACTTGTATTTTGGTGTTAAGTTCTATGCTGCAGATCCCTGCAAATTATTGGAGGAAATAACCAGGTAAGTGGAAATATAATACTGCAGTTTCAAATTGAATTTCAAAAATTGAATTTACTAATTATCACACACACGGATGCGGGATGCATGACATTGTACAACAAAGTTGAGCTTAAACATTTTGATACCATAAGAGGTAAAATTCCTGTCCCTATGCAATCACAAGGCGACTTAAATCTATTTTTAACCTAAACAAAGCAAGCGAAAACTCGAAACTAAAGCAGTTTGGTTTACTAAATCGATGGGATTGAAATTGTAAAGCGATATCAGACGCCTCTTTGTGGAAAAAGGCGGCCGGGTTCGTGACAGAACATATCCTGAAATAGTCCACTTTATTATATATCAACGATGAGCCCGTAGTGGCCAGTTGCGCTCTATTCTTCCATTTGAAACAAAACCAAATGTATTTTCTTCTTGCTCCGCTCTTTGGATCACGCTTTCCAGCATTGCTAGGAGTATCTTGCGAATCGCGCGAGTAATTTTGGCTTCTAAACCTTGAATCGTAGCTGTCACATGATCTAGGCTGCCAGTTGACAGCTGCTTACCGAAATGATTTCTCAATAAAGCCGTTGTTGAGCGCGCTGTATGTTCCGTACCACCGTCTTGCTACAATCAAATGTCAGCACCATCAAGCGCTTCAGTCACAGGTAACCACATTTATCATTTAACGGTAGTGCTCGCCATTGACGATTGTGTTCTGCCCGGCCTCATTTTTATAGAAATACCAACCATTGATTCTAGAAGACCTTAAACCACACCAAACAGTGCATTTTTGTGGATGTAAAAGTAGTTCGAAAGTCTCTGCGGGTTGCTCATCAGCAATCCAAGAAATTTTGTCTTATCGTCAATTTAGACATCAATTTGAAACTATTGAGTATCGAATTCTCTCTAATACTCCGAGTATCAAATTGACATCTTCGAAAGTATTAACATGATATTTCGAGGATTTCAAATTGATACTAACGTGTATCAGGTTGACATTTTTATTTATCTGTTTTTTATACCCGGTACGTAAAGTAAAAGGGTATACTAAAGTCGTGCAAATGTATGTAACAAGCAGAAGGAATCATTTCCGACCATATAAAGTATATATATTCTTGATCAGCATCAACAGCCGAGTCGATTTAGCCATGTCCGTCTGTCCGTCCGTCCGTCCGTCCGTCCGTCCGTCCGTCTGTATGAACACCTAGATCTCAGAGATGGTAAGAGATAGAGGTTTGACATGTATGGGACAAATGCTTCTTTTATCTGCACGCAGATCAAGTTTGTTTCAAATTTTGGCCACGCCCCCTCCCGCCCCCGCAATTTGGAAAAAACGTTATATCTCCCACAGTTTTGAAGATAGAGGATTTGTACCTTCTAGAGATAGTTAGTAATTAGCAAAATGTATCGATTTGCCAAAGAAATGATAAAGATCGGATGAACGGTTCTCAAGTTATGAGCAAAAAAGTGAACTAACACCCCCGCCCCCCCACCCACCCTAAACAACGTTGCATACTTTTTGGATGGTCACACTAAGAACGCGGGAGACACTGTTAAACGAGTTAAAGTAACGAGGGTATATCGAAGTCGGGCTTGAGCCGACTTTCTCTACTTGTTAAGTATCAATTTGACACTAGGTCTTATTAATTTAATAATTCAACTTCAAACTTTTTGTTTCATTTTGATACTAGCTTTTATTAATTTAATATTTTTTCTTATCTTTGTACTATAAATTCAGTTCATTATAATCTGCCATTAAAATTAAAACAAAACATTTTATAAAAAATTTTTTTATTTCAAACTCTATCAAAATGTAATTTATTTACACTATTAAATTGAATTCGTCAAGTGTGGACACCCCTCTAAGTGGAAACATTTGTCTCTCCTCGTGTCCATGCGAATGTTGCTTAACCAGAAGTCACCATATTGGTATGCCTCTTGCTCGAACCCGTACATCAGAGTTCCCCAGCCATAGA
This sequence comes from Lordiphosa stackelbergi, assembly GCA_018904235.1. Lineage (NCBI taxonomy): Eukaryota > Metazoa > Arthropoda > Insecta > Diptera > Drosophilidae > Lordiphosa > Lordiphosa stackelbergi. The sequence goes on from JAEIFU010000507.1 coordinate 107,512, forward strand.
CCCTGGGGCACGAACATACTCCCTGTGTGTTAGAGGGAGACATAGTCACATTTTCGCGCTCTCTTCTGGGGGAACCCTGCCGTACTTGTAGCAGTTTACGCCTTCAGAGACCTTGAGTAAAAACGCGAAAAACGCCTGTTCTGCAGCTTTCTTGGTTTCGCACCTCTCTCATTGTACGTTGTCTTGCAAAGCGCTAAAAAGGTCACAGCAGCATTCTGGCTTGTTGTGTGTCCTGTCTAAAGAGTTACATTTGTTATTTACATATATTTTCAAAAAACGACATGAATACTCAGCTGCTTATTCTTACCTTGCAATATGCGCCATTTAAAATCCATTTATTTATCTTCATAACGTCGTCTGGGAAAGGGTCCTCCATAGCCTTTACTTTTAACTAAGTACACATTTGTTTACACAAAAGTAAAATCACTAAATGTGACATGTCAAGCATCGCCAGCTGCGACGTTCGGCATGCTTCGTTTTACAATTCATACATTCTTCGAATTTTCGAAATAAAAAAAATTGTTTAGTTTCAAATTAATACTTCTGCGCATCAAATAAATATTCGAAGTTTCAATCTAATACTTTCTAGGTTTGCATTGATACAAAAAAAATGATACTAGTTTCAGTTTCGATTTGAGACAACGTGTATCAGAGTGATATTGATACAAATTTATCAGATATATACAAAATCTGCACTCAAAAACAAAAAAACATAAAGATTTGGTCTTAAAAAAACGCTTTTGATTTTATCCTGTTTCGGTCTAGAATTTGGTTAGAACGATTCGTTCTTAAATTTGAAATTAACCGTGAAAAATTTCAAAATAGAAATAAAATTCTTGATTCAAACCATAAATATTAAGCTGGCCCGAGGTCCCATTATGCTTGCACGTAACTTCAAAATGCAGGAACACAACACAACACAAAAGAGGCTAGATGATCGTACAGCTGTTTCATTGGAATTTCCACCAAACCATCAGCGATCTTTGCCCACTTGTACTGAAACCAACAGGTCTTACTCCATGCCAGTGCTGACGTTTAACAATTCCAAAACAACTTGACAGCAAAAACCGGCACACATGAAAACAGCGCTGGCTACCAGTACCCTTTGTATTTGTGTGTGTTCCCAATTTGCCCTTGCTATGTTAGTAGAAGATATTTACTCCCCACTTCTGACAGGGACCAATAGTTTGAGTACTGAATAGCATTCTTGGTTCAAGAAAAAAAGTTTTAGTTTTAGATCATTTCGTTCTTGATGTAAAAACAAGCTCTAACTTTAAGTACAAATCGCTTTTAGCTAACATAAATAAGTCTAGATAATGCTTATTTTGAGCTCTAAAAGTTCTTTAAAAAAATCCCGAACAGTGCTTAACCCGAATGGTACTGGAACTGTTTGTTTTCGAATTTCGTTATGAAACTTTCAAGGTTGGAAAGCGATGGAAAGTGAGAACACATTATCGTTCGAAAATTAAATAAAAGTCAAATGTGAGTTCACACAAGCAGTTTTTATTTAGTTAAAGACATAGGGTGCCTTCACACTGTTCGACACATGTGACATGATAATAAGTAGGAAAATATTTCCATATTAAATTCTATGAATTTGACAAGCTATTCAAATTTAAAACCTAACAAAAAGTAGGACTACTAGACGTCACGTCTCAGTGTGAAGGCAGCCTAATGTAATTGACCAAATGGTCACGCTAGCACAGCTTGGGTTAACATATCCAAAACGTTCTTAAAATAAAGAATTTAGGGATTTTTAAAAACTCTCTTTTATGAAGAAATTTCGTTCTTAAATCAAGAATTTTTTGTCTTATTGAAGTTTTCAAATTGAAAATTCTTGATTTAAGAACGAAAATTCCAGATTTTTTTCTCAGTGTGGACGGTACAGAGTACTTTATACTCACGTTTCACGTTAGCGACAACTTCAAAATCGCCTAAGTCTAGGTACAAACGGAAACAGTTGCAAACGCTTGCTTCGACGACTAGCGATTTCGACCAAACTTGTGCCGTGCTTAAGAGCGCTAATATTGAGAACAAAACTGTTTTTCTTACTAAAACCCATTTTTCGTCCGATCATTTTTATGGCAGCTACAAGAAGTAGTAATCCGATCCGGTCCGACATATGAGCAGCGTGCAGTCAAAATAAGACTCTGTGCAAAATTTCAGCTCGATAGCTTCGAATCTGAAAGACTAGTTCGTGTAGAAACAGACAGACGGACGGACAAAGCTTAATAGACTCAGCTCGTCATGCTGATCAAGAATATATTACTGCAAAATTATACAGTTCGTCCGATTGTAATGAAACTTTGGGGATGGTTGGGAAATGGTCAAAAAACCGCGAAATTTTTTAGAACAAATTTTTTAAGGTTTGTTGTTTTTTTCTAGTTGTCATAATTATACATGTTATACTATAACAATTTTTGATGTAAGGTCTAAGTGTCTTGGGTAACGTTTATTTGATTTAAAATGATAACATAATTACAGCAAAAATATGCAATTTCGCCCTTAATTTCCTGCATAATTTTCAAACAATTTTTTGTTGCAATGAATTGCAACATATGTAAATTAACTGCATCTCCATTTGTATCATGAAGGCTAAATCGAAATATTAAAATTTTAGGTTGAGCACAAATGCCTTTTTCCGTCTTCAAAATGTTTAAAACTCGGGGCAGACTGTGGTAGTAAAAAATGTTGATTCATAAAATTATTTCAAAGTGGAAAGACGAACAAGGACCAACAAGAATTAACTAAAGTCGAGTGCGATTTTATTTTTCAAACTCATTTCCAAAACGTGCAAAGGCTCTGGCGGAATAAGAAGGGCGAGTTACCACATTATTGCCCCAAAAACGAGCAATATTTCGAATAATTATTGAAAGTCACATTTCACATGCCAAAACATTTATTTTGTGGTCCAGTGTAATTCAATAAACAACTCTGAACTCAAAATCAACCCATTGGCCCCAACTAATGGATAATGCATCGTCATTCATTTAATGCATTTATGCGTGCACATCAAGCAAAATAAATTAAAATAACGCAATCGTCATGGGAAATTGCAAAAGGCCAACAGGAGTGGAAAAAAAGGGCGGACACGGGAGGGACCAAATGTCGCAAACGTTTATGCCGGTTAGCTCTGCTCCACCCCTCCTCTCTGAATGGAGTCTGTGGGCGATGGCTGCATTTATCAAGCATTTGGTGTGTGTAAATATTTGAGTTCTATGCGATGACGACACGTTGCCTGCCCCACATCCGTCCCTTCTTGCCACATAATCATCATCAACGCGAATGCCAATCGTTGGCCAAACATCATCAAAATCCGTACGCCAGGCTGGCCAACTGCTGCGCTAATATTGGCGCATATAAATGCATCGAAATGCACTTGGTTGAGGCGCATTGCATGCATTATGGCAAGTGCACTAGGGCTAAAGAATTTTTGTTATTTTAGCTATACAAAGTCTGCGGTGCACAATAAACGTCCATTGACTTTGGACAGACTAAAGTTGAAAATTATGATGAGGCTGAGGGAGGGACAGTTGGTCCAGGGTCCCAAACTTGAGTTGGTTTCTCGTATGATTTGTGCAAATAATTGTGAAATATGATGCGAGAGGCTGTTCAGCATTCCTGTTTTGCTGGTTGTTGTGTGCCCAAAGTCAACAATTTCATGGTGTGTAGTAGTGTGCGTGTGCGTGTGTGTGCTCAAGGCAAACATCAAAGTCGGATCAACTAATTTTATGCTGAGATTTGTTTGTCAACTTGTTAACTACTCGTTGTTGTTGTTGTCCCTGCTAATGATATTTGTCATCTCCATTTTATTACAGATATCAACTTTTTCTACAAGTCAAACAGGATGTGCTGCAGGGACGTCTGCCAGTTGCCTTTGAGCTGGCCGCAGAACTGGGAGCTTTTGTTGTGCAATGTAAGTCTCAGAATCTCTCAAATCTTTTCAAATCTTCCCTTAAATAAATAAAGCATATTTTAGGGCTGACACTTTTAAGCTTTATTTTTAAAAGTTTTTAACATCATCAAGTTGTTCAATTTACTCCCTTTTCACAGCCGAGTTGGGTGACTATGATCAGCGACGTCATTCCAAAGGTTACGTCTCCGAGTTTCGACTGCTGCCCAATCAAAGCAGCGAGCTGGAAACTCGCGTCTCTGAACTGCATCAACAGCTCAAGGGGATGTCACCGTCTAGTGCGGAATTGAACTATTTGGATAAAGTCAAATGGCACGACATGTATGGCGTTGACTTGCATCCCGTGCTGGTAAGTTAATGTTCCATATGAGTAAAACTTTCCGACCACAGCTGGTAAAGGGGGCGTCCCAGGGAAATGTAAAGTTTAATTTCATTTCAAGGCAAATATTATAAATCATTTGTTTCCACAGAGGGAGGGGGGAGGACAAAGCAATGATTACCCCAAAAAAAGGGAAAACCTTGTGGATGTGTGGGGGCTAACCCGCTCTTCTCTGTGTTTTGTCCCTTGGCCTTTGTGGGCTTATGTGCTGCGTAAGTTGGCACTTCATTTGCATTTTTTATTGCCCTTTACTTTGATATCAAACCTCAATAAATCACCAGCTGTGTTTGTATATGAACCCTTGTACTCCACATGCTTGTGGTGTGTGTGTGTGCCACCCACCCTTGTTCCCCCAGGTCTTCTGCTTGTTTATAAACACAAATCATTGACTATCGCGGCGCCAGACCGACGTCTTCCCCTCTTTTTTTTTAATTTAATTAACAGCTTAAATTACATTTTTTTTTCTTACGGTTCGAGCGGAGCGGGTTAGTGGGCGAACGGGTGCGTCGTGGTAATGTGTCCATAAAACGCCGCCTGTCGCTAATGGGACAAAAGTTTCTTCTTGTTAACACATTTTTGGCAATAGCCAAAATAGAAACTTTTCGCCAAGTTTCGCTACACATTTCTCAACTTCTTTTTCGTTTGTTTTTTTTTTTTTTGCAGGGCGAGGACAGCGTGGAGTACTTTCTGGGACTGACTCCAAGCGGAATTGTTGTGCTGCGCAACAAGACGACGGTGGCTCATTACTATTGGCCGCGCATTGCCAAAGTTTATTATAAAGGACGCTATTTTATGCTCAGGATAAGCGATAAAAATGTAAATTTTTATGCGCCCAGCGACAATGGTGCAGGACGTCGAATGACGATGTCGACAAAGATTCCCAGTTTCAGCATAAAAAAAATTTAGCTGACAAGTGCTTTTTTACAATTTGCACTTCGTTTTTGTTCATGATTCTGTTGCTTGTGAAATTATGCAAAGGATAGGGTATAAATTGTGTTGGGAAAGAGTTTCAATGGAAGACGTTCGCACATATGCGAAAATAAGATGTCAGAAAAAAAATCAGTTCAGTTAAATAATCGAAAAACGCTAATGAATCGATAATTAATCTCAAAACTACAAAAAAGTAATATTGGGTAGTTTCATTGAAATTCAAAAACAAGATGCAGATTCCACACAAAACATGCCTTATAATGGCAACTTTAAGCTCAATCAAAAACCCCGACCTGAAGGAATACTTCCCAAAGCAGAGTAGGAAATTATCTAGAACCGGTACTAACCCTATCTTCTGTCTTTTTGGTGTAATAAACTACAGTTACCAGTGTATAAACTGGTTATCCTAAAGTTCAGATATGGTTCATTCTTTTTCAAATCGAACGGTCTCAAAATTCAAAACTTTCTTTTAGGTCATATTTTTATTTGTTAATAACTTCACAAATTAATATATCTTAAACTATAAAAGTCTCAATTTTTTTGAAAACACCGTCATTTTAGTTGTGTTTAGGGCAATAAATTCTGTATCTTTAGAAGCTGAGAAAAAATGTTATATAAAATTTAGCAACAATTCAATATTATTAAATAATTTAAAAATTTATAAAATTATATTTTAAGTAGATACAGTAAAACGCTTTTCACCAATACCAACTTGGGACCTGTAGGATTAACCAAACCTGAGATATCACTTCTTCAAAAAACGGTCTTTTGTCCATTTTTTTGTTTTTGACGATTTTTGAAATTGTTTATAAAAACAAATATCTTTTTTCCAAACCCGCAAATCACGTTTCGGTGGGAGTGTCAAGATCTAATTTCCGATTTTTTTTTATTGAAATCAAAAAAAATAACCCATATGTACAGCTGTGAAAAAAATAATAGCACCACTACCACTAGCAAATTTTAAATAGTTCAACTCACATTTTTAACATTAAGGAAACTTTGAGCACATTTTTAGAAAGGGAAAACTCTTACAAACCTGGGAATAAAAACAAAAACCATTTTTTTTTAACGTTTTTAAGTTATTTAAGGAACTTTATTGAAATTGATAAAGTTAGGGGTCCAGCAGATTTTTACCATGGAACAAACACGCCACGCGAGCGCTCTGAAATAGTTGAAATTTACATTCGAACAGAATAAATCAATTGTGAAACCCACGTGCTTTTAAAAAATAAAAAATTAGCCAAATACAATTATTGGGGGGGAAAAAAAAAAAAAAAATTATTTAATTTACAAAAAAAAAAAAAAGTGCCTCTTCATGACGAAAAAGTCACAGTTTGGTGCGGCGTTAGTGTGAAAACGGCATTGCCGTTTTCTTCCAAAATGAAAATGGCCATGCTGTTACCACACCAGGAGCGTTATCGCGACATGAACCAATTTTGTGCTCAATATTTGTCGAAGCGTATGAGGCAGTTCTGGTTTCAACAAGACGGCGCTCCACCGCACACAAGCTCTTCAATTTTCTGAAGAAATTGTTTCCGGGCCGTTTGATGTCGAAAAGTGGTGATTTGGACTGGCCACCGCGTTCGCCCGATTTGACGCCGCCTGACTTCCTCTTGTGGGGATATTTGAAGTCAAAGGTTTACGTTAACAAGCCAAGGACCGTAGAAGAGCTCAAGGACAACATTCGTGAAGAAATAGCCGCTATTCCGGCCGAAATGTTGGCGATATGGAAAATGCTGCAAAAGGGCACAATACGCCAGAGGCGGCCATTTGAAAGATATCATATTCAAAAATTGATGTAAACAAATCTAAGTGGAACAAATTAAATGATTAAGATTGCCAACCGCAAATTTTTATTTTTTCTTTGATTTTTTAAAAAAAAAACATGGGTCCGTCGAATATGGGCAACCCTGTACTTTAGTTAATAATTTTGAACTATTAATACTAAATCTATATTTATCATTTAATATTTAGTACAGTGTCCTTTATTGCCAATAACAGCTTCTGGCAGGAAATCAACTAAGTTCTGAAATCGTTATAGGGGAATTTCGGACCAGGACTCCATAATTTCTTTCGAAAGTGATCCGATAATGGTTGGCTTGGAAGCAGCAACTGCCTTCTTGACGTCAGACCACAGATTCATCCCACCCCAAAACGTTCACAAAGTTTGCCCTGAACCATTACTTTGCTTTTTTGCATTGTAATGTTGAAAGACCCATACAAGCGGCATTTTGTATTCTGCAAAGAGTAGCATTACTGTCTCCATGATATTCACGTACACGTGCTGATCCATGATGGTTTTATCGAATGTATTGAACCTTCTCCATAGTAGGAATAGCCAGACCGTACCATTACACTACATCCTCCATGCTTAATGGTTTTTGTGGTGTACTGGGGTTTGTATTTTGCGTTCCTTGGACGTCTAACGTATGATTGAGATCGCTTTTCACCAAACATAACCACTTTGGACTCATCTGACCATAGAATATTCCTCTATTGTTGATGTCCAATTCATATGATCCCTGGCAAACTTCTTGCGCTTAGTAAAGTGTGTCGCGTTTAAAAGTGGTACCTTTCTTGGGCTGCAGGCTTTTAGATTATGTTGCCTAAGATATCTGCGAACTATTTGGTCCATCGCATTTATTTTCAACTCTTTTTTAAGCTGTGCAGCAGGCTTAAAGGGATCCTCTTGCTCTGAGGCGTTTTTAATCATTTTATTAAAGCATCCTACCAATTGACCAACTTCTCTGCAATTTTTTCCGTCCACTATCAATTTTTTGATAAGATCGCGCTTCTCCGAAGTTTACAGATTCGCACGTCCCATTGTAATGATTATTAATAACTTTTATGATAGAATCAATGAGATCTTAGTCAAAACTAATAACCACATGATTTCTACAAAGGAAATTCCGAAAAAAACGGGGTTTACTAAAAAAAAGCTAATGGTGGTATTTTTTCTCGGCATTTTTGGGGGCTTTTTTCTTAAAGTCTCAAAAAAAAATTTATAGACCGAAATTTGAATAACGGTAACACTCTTTTTGCTTATGAAACAATATACAAAAAATCGAAATTTAAAAAAATCGCAACAGTAATCGCATTATTTTTTATCAAGAACAGAATGTGTTGTAGTGGTACTATTATTTTTTTCGCAACTGTAGCTGTAATAAACTGAAGGTCTGCCATGTAAGCAGAGAATTTCAGCAGAAAAAACATTTTAGCAGTATATGTCGGGAGGAACTAGCGAAAAGCTGTCAATGGGATAAGCTCAAGACTTTAAGCTTAAATAATTAATATCAAAACTAGTTCTCTGCTCATGTTATGTATATGGCAACTTTTCTGCTTACATTGCCGACCTCTGTTTTGGATTTATACACTCGAAAAATTATCTTTTAAAATCGCTCTAAAATTTTGAAATAATTTCTGTATTAGAAAAAAATTCTTAAATATAGAAATTATTTCTTAATTTTAGGTTGATTTCCACACTTGACTGGAACTTCTCAAATTTAGAGCGTAGGCATGGGTTCTATAAATCGTTTAAGATCCAAAAACGAACTAATGCTAATTTTGATTTAAGAAAACTAACCTTTCGTATATAAATTGTGACGTTATTAACTTTGGGTAAAAGTGTGGGTTTAATCACATTATTCTGTTCAATACACAGTTCACTTATCTGAGGATCAGTGTTGCCAACTACTGAAACTCAAATTTTTTTTATATTTTTTTTAACGTTCTATTAGGAACTTATACACATCCTCTACAAATTTTAAGCAGATCCGAAAACATGTTTTACAACAATAAACAAAAACTTTTTTTTCCATGCACTCATATATGAAAAAACTATTCATCGACCCTCGTATATGTAAACAAAATCGAAGTTTTTTCTTTTTTTTAGTCGAAAAAAAAAATTTTACTTGGACATTTTAGGAGATTTTTTTTACAATGTCTTGAAGCACTCTCACCCAAATTTCTTGAGAAATGTTTCGGTAAAAGCCAAGACCCAAATGCATCAAATCCATATTTGATATCTGTAAAAAAATAATTTTTTTACTCTGTGCCAAAGGTACACAAACTATATTGTACTGTTATGTACTTAGGTTAGCTCATAAATTATTTGAATTGTCTCTGGAATCATTCTCTTTCCCTATGTTGTAAGAGGAATCTTTTATAATTCCTCTCCATAAAAAAGGTAATAAGTCTGATGTTGAGAACTATAGAAGTATTTCCAAGTTGTCTACAATTCCGAAAGCTTTTGAGGGAATTGTCATTTGAGTCCATAGCTTTTTACTCGCTTCATTAGTGAAGTTCCGTCAATCTTGACTCACTCTTATGTGCTTATGTACGTCGATAATGTGAAATTATGTTTAACACATGTATAATGATTTGGTTTCCCGTATTAAATTACAAGCTGACTGCATTTCGGTCTTGGTGTAAAGATAATATATTAAACCTTAACAGTTCCAAGTGTAATTTAAGGTTATGAATCAATTTGAATTGAACAAAAATCAAATCAAGATTTATAGTTCTTATAGTAATATCCCTATCAATAGCAGAAAAAAATAGTATCTTTTCTTTCATCAAAACTAATTGCTATAGGATAAGTAGTTCGACTCTTTGTTCCAGCATGGTTTTAATATTGGATAATTTTTAAGACAGAGCAATAACCTTTTTTATACTTCAGTTATTTTCAACAATTTCAGTGAACCCTGATTCGTAGCGTATATCAACTTTTGCAGGATCAGAACTTTTCTCAAATTCGCATTTTGCAGTGTCGCCAATTTTAGAATAGACAACTTTTGCCTGTCAACGGCATCAAGTGGCGCCAGGAGCATGAGTTGAGCATCGTTAGACAGACAACAAGTAGCTGGTAGCAAGATAGCAGCTCTCAGCCAGCTTCGGCAACTTGTACAGTTTTCGGTGTTAACGCTTTGATAATCAAAAAAGTTTCTGCAGCCAGTTGACGCACACAAAAGGCGAAACTTGAACATTTTTTGGCCAAAACGAATTCACACTTTACACACTTTACCAAGGGGAAAAGTTGCCCAGGCATTCATTCACTCAATTTGCCTTCACTCTTGACAACGGCTGGGTCTTTTGTCGGCATCGTCGTCGTCGTCGTCGTCGTCGTGACTTGACTTTAGCGCTTATCACACACTTTTTGTGATTCCTTCTCCTCCTTCACAGAATGAGCTCAGCACTTATGGCTTCGAAACACCACGCAAATCGGCGTGCAAACATTTGTGGAGATGCTGCGTGGAACATCATGCGTTCTTCAGACAGGTGCGCGTGGCCCCGCTGCCCAATTCGCAATCGCATGCCACCGATTTGTTTCAACTGGGCTCGCGTTTCAGGCACAGGTGAGTTTGCCGGAAGTGTTCATATAGAAGTGAAGGACTGAACCCCCTCAACCAATTCAATAGTCCGTTGTCCAATTAAAAACGTTACAAAATTTCATTTTGAATGGGCTGGTCAGCCACTTGAAATCTTCTTGCCAAGTGCAAAACCCCCTCATGTGATTAGCTCATTAGATGGCAGCTCAAGTGGCCAAGAACAAAGTTCACTCTGGAATCAGAGGGCTGCCTTTTATATTCCCTGCCTTCCTCTCCCATACAGAAGCCAGACTCATGCATAGATCAAGTTTACGCCACCGCAAGCCCAACTAATTGGAAGTCCAATAAAAATGTCGGATCTGCAGGCAATCAGCCAAAAAACTGAGTCGAGTGCAAAGCCCACTAATGACTTTCTGGCCAGCTCAGCGCTCACCTCCAAATGCAAGGCAATTGTGCATGACGAATGTGGCATAGGAATGGGCAGGAGAGGGGCAGATCCTATTTCTAGCCACGGCCCATGTTGTTTATGACAGGCATTTGCGGTGACTGGGGCCAGTGGCTGACCATTTAGTTGCTGCGGTAACTTTCTTGGACTACTTGGATTTGGAGTGCTGGGGCAAAACTATTAGCCACAAAAAAGTTTTGGGGCGTCGGCGCATTTTATGGCTGCTCAAAAACAAAACAGTACCAGAACCAGCGGTGGCTGCGTTTTTAATTTGTGAAACAAACGAAAGTTGTGTGTTCTTTTTTTTTTTGTTGGTTTACAACCTTTTTATGGTTCACTGTTCATTATTAGCAGCCATCAAGCCGTCTTCTATGTTTCCTAGTTTTCCCTGTTTTTTTTTTGTTTTGTTAATATACTTGCCTACTTTTATGTTTGCCCAAAACTCGCATGTCTCTACCCTCGACCCACCCCGCACTGAACCAAAAGTCGCACGGACAAGCTAACGGAGAAGGATGCACTTGCCGCTGGACGTTCGCCGCCCGCCTTTACTCGCGTGCCCTCCAAGCGCCAGCCCAGACGCGTGATTGATGACTTTTTTAACAGCAATGGAGGAGGCGGAGGCGGAGGCATTCTTAACAGGCCTCTGCCACAGCCGCAGTCTCAGCCCCAGCCCCAGCTGCCTGGACTGGCCCACATCTCCAACGCGAATGCCAAGTGAGTACTCCAATGCCCACCATTTGTTTTCATTTCATGCACAAAAGTTTTGATTTACCCAGCCTAAAGTAGGAGAGTAGCATTGCTTCCTTTGACGTAGTTGTCCTTTTATTTTTTGGGTACACATTTTTGCAATCCTCTCCTTTTGGTTTGTTTGTAGTAATAATTTTTAGAGCTGCCTCGCCAGAAGTGCTCTCATGTGAAGCATTTTTCCTTTGATCTGTTTTTAATTTTCAACATATTTTTTCGGCAGCAGCTCTGTGTCTGCAGCATCCAATTGCAGGTTCTAGTGAACCTCACATTTTTGTATCGCTTGCTTCAATAAAGAGGAAAAAAACAATGCAGAAAAACACTTCATCATGCCGCGTTGTGTTTGACAGGCCGACTCCTTCGCATTGTCCTCGTTCAAGTGCCCCATGGCATGTGCTTTGTGCTTAACCTTTTTTTTGCTTCCTGTTTCGATTTCGTGTTCAAAATCCATTTAGTTGCCATTTTGAAGGCAGTTACATTGTCTAGACGCAACATTTATTAAATGTTTTATGGTTTTGAACATCAAATTATATACACAAATAAAAATCTAGCCATTAGACAGAGAAGAGTTTTTGGCAACGCAACGGAAATGTTGTCGCAATGTTGCCAGGATATTTAAAGCCCGCTTTGAAATGAAAGAAAAGGAAAGGGATTTATGTATTAATGGCAGGGTTCGACTTGCTAACTAAAATATTTATTATAACTCAATAACTTCAATTTGAACTTATTCAGTCCTGAATTTGTCACTATTGAGTATCAAATTATCTTTAATACTCCAAGTATCAAGTAGATATTTTCGAAAGTGTTAAAATTATATTTTGAATATATCAAATTAATACTAACTTATATCAGGTTAACTCATTGTTGTATTAATATTTAAATATAAATTTTATTCTACGTCTTAAATAACAAACTTTTAGTATTATTTTGATACAAGTTATTCTCAATTTAGTATTTTGTTTGTAATGTAAATGCATTTCATTTACATTAATGAAATAAAATATTCAGGTGTCTGCACCTTTCTATGTGAAACATTATGCTCTTAATCTGCATGCTTCAAGTCCACACGGATGTCGTTTAAGCAGAAGACAATGTGGGGATGTACCTCATTCATGTAGATCTTTTCCGCATTTGCAAAAAGCCTGACCTCTTCACCTCTTCAGCAGCTGTCTCTGTTTTAAACCTATTGCATTAGTCGTCATCTTATACAGCGCAGAAACAGCTACAAACAACTGCATTGTGGTCTTGCCTAAAAGGTTTATTTGTTATTTCAATTCAATTCTTAATTATAATAATAAAATGAACTTTTCAACAATATACATTTTTCATTTGACAATGTGATGTTTGTCGGCTCGAGGTCAAGAAGAAAACTCAGTTTATGTTTGTTTCCGATATATATCGGATGCGCATTTGCATGCGTCTTCAGGGACACTTCAAAGAACAATTCACCAATTAGAAAATCGTTAGCATACAATATTCAACATGTCTGTACTGTCTAACGTGGAGTTCAATACTAAGCTATTGTTTATTCAGTAGGTGTCTGAATATGTGGACGCATTTTTCGGTGTTCGTTTTGTAGTTAAGTCCCTTGTCTGTTGATTTGTCTATTATATGTTGCAATACGAGAGTGAAGCGTTTAAAGCCGGGACCGTAGATAGTAGTTATAGGCCAAAAAAATTAAGCCCAAAAATACCCCAAATATGGGGGAAATGTGGGGGTATAAAAAATAATATAATGGAATAAAAGAGGTTATTATTTCTTAATTTTTTTAACAAAACAAACCTCTAAAATTTTGCAGAAGGTTCGGTCCGGGGGTTCGAACCCGTTGTAAAGTCTAAGGTTCGGTTCGCGGACCGGTTCCTTAAACCCCTGAACCCAAGGTTCTGGTTCGAACCTCAGTTCGCTTGAACATAAAAGATGGTTTCCATTTATTAATACTTTTTGTTTAAAATAATATTTTTATTCCAATAAAGCAATTCTAAATATTAAATTCATTAGCTGACAAATACAACATATAAGAGCTGCTTAGTTTAAGTTAATGAGCATTATATCTTCAAGGAGCTCTTCATCTATACTAGCTCTTAGATCAGAAAGAACAAACTTAAGTGTTGAAAAGGCTCGTTCAACTGATACCTGAGTTGCTGGAACAGCAAGTATAGTCAAAGCAATATTTCTTAAGTCCACATTTTCTTTGAGCTTTCCAAAATTTTAAGACATTTGTCGATGTATGTTCTCTTGGACAATTTTTGAATGAATCTATAACTTCATTTACAGACTTTATATTTGATATTGGATTATTGCTTTCTATTTGTTTCATAAATTTCACTTCTTCGCAATCAGACGTTGAGTCATTTAAAGTTGAATTTTGAAAACTCTCATTAAGAAATTCTTTTTTGGCGCTTTAGCATGTCTGCAATGTGCTGCTCTGATATTATTTTTGGTCTGAAGTTAAGTTTGAAATCTCGGGTCTAAGAAGCACCAGCCAATATTGGTACTGAACTCATAATAGAAGAACGTTTAATCGGACACCTAGATAACAAAAAGCATGTTTTTCAGAAGATTTTAGAACAATTGCTCGACATGAAAACCAAGCGTAATAAAAACGAGAGCGTAAGTTAAAGTCGGCTCTAACCGACCCGATATACCGTTACTCATGAAAAAATATGTTTAACAGTGTTCCCGAGTTCCTTAGTGTGACCATCCAAAAAGTATGCAACATTTTTTGAGGGTGGTAGCGGGGAGGGCTTGGTTCACTTTTTTGCTCATAACTTGAGAACCGTTCATCCGATCTTCATCATACTTTTGGCAAATCGATTCATTTTTCTAATTACTAACTATATCTAGAAGGTACGAATCGTCTATCTTTAAAACTGTAGGAGATATAACGTTTTTTCCAAATTGCGTGGGCAGGAGGGGGCGTGGCCAAAATTTGAAACAAACTTGATCTGCGTGCAGATAAAAGAAGCATTTGTCCCATACATGTCAAACCTCTATATCTTACCATCTCTGAGATCTAGGTGTTCATACAGACAGACGGACGGACGGACGGACGGACGGACGGACAGACGGACAAGGCTAAATCGACTCGGCTGTTGATGCTGATCAAGAATATATATACTTTATATGGTCGGAAATGATTCCTTCTGCCTGTTACATACATTTGCACGACTTTGGTATACCCTTTTTACTCTACGAGTAACGGGTATAATCTACTTGGTAGTAATTGCGAATCTTTTTAGGGGGCTTTGATTTTATAAATTGGCTGCAGCAAACTACATATATTTTGAACTTCATTCAGAAGTTTTTGGGGGGGCCCCTCTATAAAACTCTTAATGCAAACATCTTTAAGAGTTAGTAACGCACGCACATTTTAAAGATTTAGTTCCATCGCGTCACACAGTCTAGCACTGTTTTTTTCAATTTTTCTGTATGCAATAGATTTAAAATAGTGTGAGTACGGAGTTTCTTACAAAGTGTGCGAACTCTACTAATGTCAAACTGAACGTCCTTAAAAAAATCGTTAACTACTAAATTTAACGTGTGTGCAGCACAACGAACTGTAATTATAGACTCCTCCATGGAATTTATTAAGTTAACTTCGTCATCGTCCAAATCAAGAAATGGTTTTGATTCACATAAGCAGTCTTCATCAACATTGCATTCGTTATAGTCGCATTCCTTTTCCGCCATGCAGTTGTCATTTAAAAAGTTCGCCTGCTCGAACCATGTTGCTCCATTATCCACGGTGATAGTATAAATCTGTAGGATTGGAGAACTTCTTGAATAATAGCACTCAGATTAAGACTCATATAACGGACGTGGACCTCTTTCTAAGTAGCGTGTAAGTGCGAATTTCTTCATCTTTGTGAATCTGACAGTCAATGCCCATTATGGCGTGATCAAACTTGGCTTGCGCAGTCAACTTTAATTGATATCAAGCTGAAATAAAAACATATTTTTAATTTAATTAATATATTTCTACAAATACATATAATAATATTTATGTGAAACCAGCTTTGTATAGATATATGTATGTAATTTCTTGCATAATTTAAATTAAACAATTTACAAAGGGAAATGTATCCATACATACATATATGTGCAAAGACATTGCATCTCAATAAATTGATACATACACACACAAATATGCACGATCTGCTAACATATGTTTGTACTCACCGATTTTTAGAATTCACTAGTTTTTCATTGCGGATGGTTGAACCTTTGATTTCACAAGGCTTCGAATTGGCGATTTATGGAAAAGCGGCTCAGAATTTTCTTGAAGCCGGAGTGTTAAAAAATTTTAGGGACCGCCCATTTTTGTGACCATTTCTATACACGCGTCCCATAGCTGGTCTTCATAATTTTAGTTTTATGAATGCTTGTTCTATCTGTAAGAATTATGATTTGTACAACAATGATTGAACAAAGAAGTAAGCAAAGTCAGAGCATTCTCTCTGTCTACTAATATTAGATCTGGTCAACTGTCTGCTCGCTCTCTGCTTCAGCTTGCAGAGTCTATAATGTGTTATTTTTCACATCTTTGTCTCTTTTCTTATTATTATTTCATCATGGCGACGCGTCAGTGCGACTCGTCGCTGCTGCAGTTATCTACAAAGCCATGTATAAATGTGCCCGTACCGGACGAAGACACTCAAGAAAAACAGAAAAAATGTGCCCGTTGCCGACTACTAAATGTGCATATATGTATGTACATTAGAGCAGTCCCCCATGTATATGATATTTTTAAGGTCATGCTCTCACCCCCTATCTGATACTTTTCATGTATAATTAGCGTATATAAAAACAAAAGTTAAAAAATTCAGAGTTTTAACGGGCGCGAATGGAGTCTAAAAGCTTTTAAATAACTCATACGCAGTGTTGCCTATTATCATCTGTTTTTTTCAGATACAAATAGTCGGCGATGATTTTGTTATAAACTATTCAAATTTGTAAATATTCT